>PVLD010008146.1:0-77500 GCA_004027595.1 Dinomys branickii | reverse complement strand
TTATGATGTTTAGACATGTGAGTCTCATTTATTTCACTTATGAGGATGGTCTCCAGTGGAATCTGTTTATCTATAAAAGTCTCTTGTTTATCTTTCTTCATAGCTGAGTAGTACTCCATTGTATAAATATACCACATCTTTTTAATCCACTCTTCAATTGATGGGCATTCATGTTGTTTCCAAGATTTAGCTACTACAAATTGGGCTGCTATAAACATGAGTGCGCATATATCACTGTGGTATGATGTTTTCAATTCTTCTGGAAAAATATCCAGGAGGGGTATAGCTGGGTTGAATGAGACCTTTAATTCTAGTTTACTGAGGAATCTCCAGACTGATTTCCACAGTGGTTGCACCAGTCTGCACTCCCACCAACAGTGGAGAAGAGTTCCTTTTCCCCACTGCCCCTCCAGTGCTTTTTAATGGGTTGATTCCTTGATGATGGCCATTCTTTCTGGTGTGAGATGGAATCTCAGTGTTCTTTTAATTAGAACTTCTGAAATGACTAATGACATTGAACATCTCATATATTTATTTGCCATTTGAATTTCTTCATCTGAGAAATGTGTATTCACCTCAGATGCCCATTTTTGGATTAGGTTATTGAATTTGGGGAGCCTGATTTTTAAAATTCTTTGTATGTTCTAAGTAGGAGTGCTTTTTCTGAAGGGCAGTTGGATAAACTTTTTTCCTAATTCGTGGGTTTTCTTTTTACTTTGCTGCTGATTTCTTTTGCTGTGAAAACCTTTTCAATAAGATGAGATCTGAGTTGCTGCTTTTTAAAGTATTTCCTATGCAGTTTGCTTTTGTTCATGAACTCTCTTCTTACTCCTATGTCTCCAAGAGTTTTATCTATCTTATCTTCCAGTAGATTTAGCATTTCTGTTTTAATATTTAGATCTGTAAGTCATTTTGACTTTAGTTTGGTGCATGGTGATAGACGTGGATCTAGTTTTAGTCTTCACATGTGGAGAGCCAATTTTTCCAGCACCATTTATTAAAGAGGCTATCTTTCTTCTAGTGAACTTGGTTGGCCACTTTGTCAAAGATTAGGTGACTGAGTGTATTGTGATTGTGCTGCATCTTATAGTCTATTCCACTGATTTTCAGTTCTGTTATTTTGCTAGTACCATGTTGATTTTATCACAATAGCTTCATAGTAGAATTTCAAGTCAGGGATTGTGATACTTCCTGCCTTGCCTTTGCTGCCCAGGATTACTTTTGGTGTTCTGGGTCTCTTCTGGCTCCAGATGAAATGTAGGAATGTTTTATCTAGATCTTTGAAGTATACTAATAGTGTTTTCATCTGGATTACATTAATCTGTATAACAATTTTGCTAGTATGGCCATTTTCATGGTGTTGATTCTTCCTATCCAAGAGCAAGGAATATCTTTCCATTTTCTGAAATCCTCTTTGATCACTTTTTTTCAGAGCACTATAATTTTCACTATATAGATCTTTTTATTCTTTTTCAGATTCACTGAAATACAAAATATTCCAACTTTTTGGATGCTATTGTGAAAGGTATGGCTTCCTTAATTTCTCTCAGTGTGTTTGCTGTTCGTGTGTAGAAAGGCTATTTAGTTTGGAGTGTTGACTTTGTATCCAGTTGTGCTGCTGAATTTGTTTACTAATTCTAGGAGTCTTTTGGTGGAGTTTCTGGGGCCATCCATGTAGTGTATCATGTCATCTGCAAATAATGATAATTTCCATCATTCCTTTCCTATCTCTATTCCTTTTGTTTGTCTCTCTTGTCTAATTGCTCTGGCTAATGTCTCCAGAACTATGTTGAATAAGAGTGGTGACGGTGGACATCCTTCAGTTTTTGTCCATTTAGTGTGATGTTGGCTATTGGTTTGCCATAGATGGCTTTTACCAGATTGAGGTGAAGCCCATCTATTTCAATTTTCTGTAGGATTTTTATCATGAATAAGTGTTGGACTTTATCAAAAGCTTTTTCTCCATCTATTAAGATGATCATATGTTTATTGTCTTTGGCTTTGTTGATATAATGTATTACATTTATTGATTTGTGTATACTGAACTATCCCTGAATTCTTGTGATGAATTCCACTTGGTAGTGGTGTATTATCTTCCTGATGATTTGCTGCATTCTGTTAGCTTGTATTTTATTGAGAATTTTTTCATCTGTGTTCATTAGGGAGATTGGCCTATAGTTCATTTTTTGGGTTAGGTCTTTCTCTGGTTTTGGTATCAGGGTAGTACTTGCCTCCAGGAATGGTATGTGGAGAACTGGTTCCTTTTCTAGTTTATTAAAGAGTGTGAGAAGAATTGGCATTAAGTTTTCTCTAAATTTCTTGTAGAATTCAGCTGTGAATTCATTGGGACCTGGGCTTTTCCTTTTGGTAAGTTTTTCTTTTTTATTACATGCTCAATTTCACTGTCTGATAGTGGGTTATTCAGGATTTTTATATCTTCTAGATTCAGCTTTGGTAATTCATATTTAGGAATCTGTCCATTTCTTCTGTGTTTCCCATCCTATGAGAGTAAGGATTTTTGAAGTAGGTATTGATGGTCTTCCAAATGTGTATAGGATCTGTAATGATTTTATTCTTTTCATTCCTTATTACATGGATTTAAGTTTTTTCTTTCCTTTTTTTAAAGGTTGCTAATGGGTTTATCAATTTTACTTATTTTTTCAATGAACCAACTCTTTGATTCATTAATTTGTTGTATTGTTTTCTGAGTCTCAGTTGCATTAACTTCTGCTTTGATTTTTATAATTTCCTCCTTTGTTTGGGCTTTGGGCTTGATTTGCTCTCCCTTTTCCAGAAGTTTGAGGTGCATCGTAAGTTTCTTTATTTGTGTTCACTCTGTTTCCTGATGTGGGAATCCACTACTATAAATTTCCCTCTGAGGACTGCTTTACGTGCCTCCCACAGTTTCTGGTAGTTTGTATCTGCATTTTTGTTTGATTGTAAATATTGTTTAATTTATTCTTTAACTTCTGTCGCCTATTGGTTGCTCAGGAGGATGTTATTTAATTTCTATGTGTTTTTGTGATTTATTTTTTCATTAATTTCCGATTTCATTGTACTATCATCCAATATTATGCATGGGATAATTTTAAATATTTTGCATTAACTTAAGTATGCTCTGTGTGCTAGAATATGGTCTCTTTTAGAGAATGTCCCATGCGCAGCTGAGAAGAATGTGTATTCTAATGTTATTGGGTGGAATATTGTGAAAAAGTCTATTAATTCCATTTGTTCACACATTTAGTTTAGTTCTATTATTTCTTTGCTGATTTTTTGTCTCGATCTATCTCTTTGTGACAATGGGGTATTAAAATCCCCGGTAATGATTGTGTTACTACTTGTTTGATTTTTCATGTTTGTTAAAATCTGCCTTATATAGTTGTATGCTCCTACATTTGGTGAATATATATTTATGATTGTTACTCCTTCTTGTAGTTTTCTACTAACAAGAATATAGTGACCTTCTATATCTCTTTTGATCATTATTGGCTTGATGTTCATATTGTTTGCAAACAGAATAGCTACTTCTGCTGTTTTCTGGGTTCCTGTTACATGGAGTATTGTTTTCCATCCTTTGACTTTCAATCTGTAAATTTCCTTTTGAGTTAAATGCATTTCTTGTATAGAGCATATTGTTGGATTTTGTTTCTTGATCCACTTTGTCAGCCTGTTTTTTTAAAATGATGAATTGAGACCGTTTATATTAATGGTTATTACGAATATAAATTGACTTATCTTTTTCATGTTATTTTCACACTGTGGGTTCTTTAATTTCTCCCTCTATTCAATTGCTTATGTTGCTTTGTGGTTCTTTTCCATTGTTGGTCTTGAAATTGTGATCTTTTTTATATCTTTGTAGAATAACTTTCAGTACTCTTTGTAGGGTTGGTTTTGTTGTCATGAATTTCTTCAATTGATCTTTGTCATGGAAGTATCTTATTTCCCCAGGAATTTTGAAAGATTGTTTTGTAGGTTATAGCAATTTGAGTTGGAAGTTGCTTTTTTATCAGGACCTGAAATACTTCACTCCAAGCTCCTCTTGACTTGCTGGTTTGTGTTGGGAAGTCTTTTGAGATTCTGATGGGTTTTCTTCTTAGGTGATGTATTTGTTTTCTCTAATAGCTTTTAATATTCTGTGCTTTTGCTGAATTTCTGGGATCTTGTTTATTATGCGTTGGCATAATTTATTTTGACTGTGGATAATTGGAGTTCTATATATCTCAGTTAACTGTATGTCAGGTTTTTCTCTGCTTGGGAAATTTTCTGTTATTACTTCTGCAAATAGTCTTTTTATGTCATTCATGTTCCTCATGCTCTTTTGTTGACACCTGTGTGTCTTATACTGTTTTTCTTTGCCTCATTTTGTAGCTGTTGAATTGTTATTTGCTGGTTCCTTGTTATTTTTAAGAGATCTATCCTTTTATGATCACTAGCTGCAATGCTGTCTTTAAGGTCTGAAAGTCTATCTGCTGTTTCATTCTAGTGGTTTTTCAAGTTTTCAGTGGAAGTTTTAATTTTCTGAATATCTCGTTGAATCTGTTTTATGCATTCTAACTCTTTCCTATACTGTTATTAAAGATTTCCATCATTTTTCTGTGCACCTCTACTTTTTAATCTATGTCTTCTTTTGATATGCCAACCAATTCTTTCATTATAGTTACCATTTATCATTTTTTTATTTTACCTGAGTGATTATTTCTGTTCTGATTTCCTGCATTGCCTGAGGTAGCTGGTTCTTTACTTCAGTTGCTATCATTTCAGAAATTTCAGGTGTGTCGCTTCCATACTGATGTTTTCTGTACTTATTCTGGGTGGGGTGGATGTCTGGGATTGCATTTTGCTCCTTCTTTTTGTCATTTTCAAATCTCCCTATGTTTCTTGGGATTCAAGGTCTTTTCTGCAATGGTGGTGGGAGACAGAGTTTTTGGTTCCCAGAAAGCAAAACAAATCTTCCTGGAACCCAGGTTCCTTCCCACAATGGTGGCAGGGGTGGAACATAGAGTCTTGTTCCCAGACAGTTACCCAGGCTTCTTAGGACCCAGGGTCCTTACCATGATGGCATCAGGAAACAGAGCTGGGGTCCTGGGCTCCCAGAAAGCTCACTGAGGCTTGCCTGGTCTGAGAGACCTTCCTGTGATGGTGGCTAAGGGTGGAACACGGCATTTTGAGCTCTCAGGTAGATTACCAAGGCTTCCTAGGTCTGAGGCACCTTCCCATGATGGTGGTGGAGGGTGGAGACACCAAAGTGATGTCGACTGTGTTTTTTGTTTTGTTTTATTTTTGTCTTGATAGAATTGCATTGATGTTTTGTACCCATGAACACTACAATGTGAGAAATGGGCAAACAATTTCATCCTCTATTATAATAATTCTCCATATCACACATGGCTTCCAGTAAAAATTTCCATCAAATAAAAATATTACATTGTGTACTTATTTATCTTTTTCACTGGCCCTGTCTGCCTGCTTCGTATTGTCCAAAGTGAATAGTAAATATGACCGTGAAAGGTAAGCATTCTGAACTGATTCAGGACATGAAGATACCACAACAGTGCAACTAAAATTGTTCACAAAAAAGGACTTTTACAACCTCATCAGAAAGTGGCAAGAACAATGAGATAAATGTGTTTGAAACAACGGGAATATTTTGAGAGGGATTAATAGCATTATACCTTTTGTTATAACTTTTTAAAATATCTAAATATTCAGTACACATTTTGATCACATCTCTGCTCTCTATGTTAACCCCTTATTAGATATGGGGTTTGAAAATATCTTCTCCTGTTCTGTAGGTTACCTTTTCACTCATCATTGTTTCTTTTGTTGTACTTTTTTGAACTTTTTCAGTGTGATGTAGCCTCACTGGTCTTTTTTATTTCCCACTTGGACTTTTTGTATTACACCCAGTACATCATTGCCAAGACCAGCATCATGAAGTTTTTTCTCTACTTTATTTTTCTGCTAAAAATTTTATAGATTCTGGTTTTATCTGGATTAATTCATTAATCCACTTTGAACCAATTTTTGTGTGTGGCATAAGACCCGGTTCTCATTCTTATTCTATGGCATGTGGATGTCCAGTGCTCCTAATATCATTTATTGAAGATACTATCCTTTCCTCAGGTGTATTCTTAAAACCACTATGAAAGATCAGTTGACTATACCTATGTGGGTTAATTGGTTTATTTATGGGCTCCCTACTCTGTTACACTATTCTATATATTTATCTTAAGCTAATGCCATATTTATGTGGATGACTATAATTTTATAATATGTTTTAAAATCAAGCAATGAATACTTCCAACTTTCTTTTTCTTTTTTCAGCATTGCTTTAGATAATAGGGATTTTTTGTTCTGTATTAGGATTGTTTTTCTATTTATTTCTATAACAATGCCATTTGAATTCTGACATGGGTTCCTCTGATCTTTATAGCTATATAAAAATATTAAGTCTTTTACTTATGCACACATAATGTCTTTCCATTCATTTGTGTTTCCTTTAATTTCTTTTAGCACTCTGCTATGATTTTCAGCACACAAGATTTTCATTTCCTTTGTTGTTTCTCCTCAGTCATGCAAAAATCCCCAGGTAAATACTTGGAACAGCATATTAAAGGAAGCATAAGCAATGATGAAGTGGAATTTATCCCTAGAATGCAAGGATAGTTCAACATATAAAAATCAGTCATTGTGATATACCACATTAACTGAGTAAAGGACAAAAATTACATGATGATCTGAAATGATGAATTAGCATTTGACATAATTCAAATCCTCTCATGATAAAGCACTCCACACACTAGGAAAATAAGGAATTTTTTTTTGATTTAATAAATATTATGTACCAAAATCCCATAGATAACATTGAATTTATTTTATTTATTTATTTATTTTCCAGTACTGGGGATTGAACTCAGGACCTTGTGCTTGCCAGGCAAGTGCTTATGCCACTGAGCTATACCCCCAGCCCTGATAACATTGAATTTAGTTGTGAAAAGTGAAATCTTGGGGCTGGGGATATAGCTCAGTGGAATAAGCGCTTGCCTAGCAAGTGCAGGGTCCTGAGTTCGATCCCCAGTACCACAAAAAAAAAAAAAATAAATAAATTCTTAGACTTATTGGGGGCTGGGGATATAGCTCAGTGGAATAAGCGGCTGCCTAGCAAGTGCAGGGTCCTGAGTTCAATCCCCAGTACCGCCAAAAAAAAAAAAAAAAAAGAAAAGTGAAATCTTTTTCTCTGAGTTTTTTTTTCTTAGTTTAAATTCAGTAAAAGTACAGGATATAAAATCAACGCATAAAAGTGAATTCTGTTTCAATACTCTTAACAGTGAACAATCTAAAAGTGCAACAAAAATAATTATATTTATCATTACATCAAGAAATATAAAGAAATCTTGAAGTAAAAACAGATTTAGAAATTCAATGAAAACAAAACTTGAAACTTAGAGAATATGTTTCTTCTACAATATGGAAATCATTTTTTAAACTTGGGTTTTCTCCCAAACTGTTATATACACGTGATTTTTTTTTTTTGGGGGGGGGTACCGGGGATCAAACTCAGGATCTTGTGCTTGCCAGGCAGGCGCTTATTCTACTGAGCTATATCCCCAGCCCCAAGTTATACACATATGAAATAGCCACTATGATAGGGACATGGGCAGCATACTAGCAAATAACAGAAGAGGACATGTAATTCAGTGCGGGTGTGGATAAGGTTCAAGCTCCTGTGTGAATATGCCTATAATGACTCTCTGGAGGTGTGCAGATAAATGGGATAAAGAAGAAGGTAGTGGTGTGGCTGAAGAAGAAAATAGGCCTAGTGAGAAAGAGACCTTAAAATTTATTATAAAAATTTTAGTATGCTACAAAGGAAACATTTTATTTGTGGGAGACAAATGGGAGCTTTTGCTTTGGCTAGACTGTGATGGCACAACGTTTACTCTGATTAGTAGTTCACAGTGTCCCTTATGATGAAGAGTGTTTGTTCAATAATTTTTAACAAGAGAAAGCTCTAATCAGATTTATTTTAAGAATGATCAGTGCATCAGAAACAAAAGATATCTTTAAAGTATAGGTTTGAGGCTTCTGGCAGGAATTTAAATTAGGAAGTTACTGCTAAAAACATGAAGGAGGAATAAATGTAGAGTGCTTAAACAATGAAAGGCCAATAGGGTAGAAGAAAAGAGACAACTCACTTCCTTTCACCCCCACCATAAGACTTGGTGACCAGTGGGATGATTAAACAAGGGGGAGGGGAATTTTAAGATTAGCTGTAGGTTTGTGGTTTTAGTGTGATGTTGCACAGTGTTATTATACTTTGGGTCCTTTTGTGTACCTTCATCATTAACCAAAGTATAAGATCTCTGGTGAGTTATTAATACCTGATGATCTACTCACATGGATATCTGTTCTCCTGGAATCTTGTCATCGATTTATATTATTTGTACTGTGGCTCTGGAACTCCTGGTATGTTCCCTATATCTTAAATCTCTGAACTTTCATGTTAACTAAATTTGACTGCTTTTTGAGATCGCTGCTTCACCTTCAAACACAAGTGAATGATATTTTCCCCTTGCATGTTCTATTCTATGGGGGCAGAAGACGGGATGGTATCTTTCACACTCCTTCAAGTCTCTCTTAGTTCGTCAGTATCATTTCTATGCCACTGTTAGTTAGTTATGTTGTAGAATGTTTTGCTCACACAGTCAGAGGTCATACTCTCCACACGTGCTTGTGTTCCCCTTTCACAGTGGTCATCCTGTGACTGAATATGTACTCATTCACCCAAGGCTTCTGCTGCTTCTTCCTTGGCTGCTTCTCCAGTCCTTTTACTGTCAGTATCCATATGGTGCCCATTCTGCATTTTGTTCTTCAATTTTCTGAACCTTGGCTCTAGAAATTTTCTTTCATATTACATTACCCATTATTCTCATGGTCGCACCTTTTTTTTTTTTTTAATTTTTGAGACAGGTTCTAACTGTGCAATTCAGGCTGGTCTTGAACTCACTTTGTAGCCCAGGTTGGCCTCAAACTCGCAATGATCCTCCTGCCTTAGCGTCCTGAGTACTAAGATTGTGTGCCACTACACCCAGCAGATTTTTTTTTAATATATAAAAATTTTCCACAAATTCAGACTTTCTTTTTCTGCCCAGCCCGAAATGTCTATCTTTCAAAGTTCAATATTCAGGTTCTCAGGTACAGTAATAGTCAGTCAGCTCCACCTTGGCCCACACATCTCTAACTGCCCACCTTTCTTTCACTATAGATTCAGTTAGCTTTACACTCTACTGCCCAGTATGTTGATCCATAACTATAACTTTTCTTTGAAAATACCTTTGACTCACTTCCCTGAGACTATGGCTTTATAGTTAAACTTGGCTTCAAAACCCCAATCCTTGGTAAACTCAATCATATGACCTTTTAATGGCTGTACTCAGGTACAAAAACACAAAGAGGAAAAAAAAACATAAGCAGGACTCATTTTTAATTGCAAGTTTCTGGTATGACCTCATCATTTAGGCTGTCAGTACTGCCAGATGACCCAACATTCTCTCTTCTGTAAGTTTTCACTCTAAGCCAAATATTGCAAACATTCTTTTCTCCTCATCCTTCTATGAAACCTTTTAGTTTTTCAATACCATACTTAAAACTTATGGCCTTAACTCATAAAAAGGAAATAATAAACCATTATACAAAAATCTTGATTTTCTTCTCATCTTTAAAGTTACTTATATTTGTATTTGTCTGCTTTAAATCACCATACAATTGAAGAAGTGACTATCTTCCTTTCTGTGTACAAATCTTGCAGCTTATTTGTTAAGTTTACTTTCATTTTATAATTTTGAATGCACTTTAACTGGCTATTCTTTTCTTAATTTAATTTTAGATTGTTTTCTGAATGTATGCATGAATATAACTGATTTTTGTGTGTTGCTTTAGTAACTCAAAACTGTTACATTTATTAACTAATTTTTAAATTGTTCAGTACATTTTCAGTAATAAAATCATGTTATGTGTGATTTGAGGTCACTTTACTTCTTCCTTTCCAATTTAGTTGCC
This sequence comes from Dinomys branickii, assembly GCA_004027595.1. Classification (NCBI taxonomy): domain Eukaryota; kingdom Metazoa; phylum Chordata; class Mammalia; order Rodentia; family Dinomyidae; genus Dinomys; species Dinomys branickii. The sequence goes on along the minus strand of PVLD010008146.1, from coordinate 67,441 downwards.
ATTTCTTTAGTTTTTATTTTTATAATGGCCTGCAGTAGAACGTTTTAGTAGAATGCTAAGTGGTACCCCTCATTCTTGTCTTATTGCTGATTTTAGGGCAAAAGTTTTCAGTATTTCACCATTCAATGGACTGTTATCTGTGGGTATTACAGATGCCTTTTATCCATGAATACTTCTATTTCTGTTTGTGGAATGCTCATATAATGAGAGTTGTTGGATTTTGTCAAATGCTTTTTCAGCATCAATTAAGAAGATCATGGATTTTTTTCCTCCATTCTATTAATATGATGTATTATATTAACACCTGTTTCCAGGTGGAGCAGACTTCTGCTTCACTGATGGTCCACATCATCTTGTTTGTATATAGGAGTGTGTGAGAAGGCTTGGTAGTGGCCCTAGGGTAGCCATACATGCGCTCAGGGGTCTATCACCCTGGGGCCAGTGACCATAGCCTAGTCTCCAAGGCCTATTCACCTGTTTATCCGTCTTAAATGTGCTGACTTAGAAATCACTTAAAGTAGTGCTGTACTAGAAATATTTCCCTTTCATTTCCAAAGCTGTGTCTCCTTTATTTAAGAACCTTCATCTTTAGCATTCAGGATGGTCTTTCTCAAGATATTTCAGGCGAGGCTTGAATGGTGGGCAGGGACAAGCAGTGGGCATTTATAGGGAAAAATTCCTAGCTAGGGAGCACTCTTGTCAGAGCTTAGCTCTAAGGCTTGGAGCTCTACGGCTTTCCTAAATACTCCTTATACTCTATCTTTTCAAACTTCTTGACAGACTTTCTGAAATCAGTCAAAGGAATAGAAGATTTTCAGTCTCCAGTGGGAAGAGGCTGATCGTGGTTCTAAGCTCTAAGCAGGGTGATGGAGAGATAATAAAATGTGAGAAGGCCGTGTGAGTGGAAGAAGAGATTGGAAAGGAATAAGAGGTGGGGAGGAGAGGAAGTGAGAAGCAGAGGTGTAGTAGGGAAATGACCATTGTGCTGGGATCATTGTACTCTCATGTGATGGGAGGTGATAAATTCAGCCTAGCAAATCTTTTCCTCTGAAATGATTTTTTAGGTTTTTTTTTTTTCCGGTACCGGGGATCGAACTCAGGACCTTGCACTTGCCAGGCAAGCGCTTATGCCACTGAGCTATACCCCCAGCCCCCTCTGAAATGAATGTAAAGATTTTTTTTTAAAAAAACTGTGACAGTATACTACAAGCACTATATAGAAAAAGACCAGGTTCATTTGATTTAAATTGCAAGAAATGGAAATAATTATTTTTACTGGGTGCTTGTAAAATTTTCTAGCTTGTTAATTTTCCTTTTCATTGTTCCATTTTAGATGAAAGCACTGTCTTGAATCTTATTTGTTCTTATTCAGTTCTTCAACTGATACAAAGAAAGAGAAACAATCTCAACTACTTCATCAGAAATAAATGATCAAAACTGATCAAAGTTCACTAAAACTTCCAGCAGTGTAGAGTGAAAGTGCTTATTAAGAAAATTCATGTTTGCTTTTTAATCACTAATTTTCATCATCATCATGAAAATTAGTATTAACTTTATCCTTTAAGAAGTATTATCTTTCTTCCTGATAATCTGAAATTTTTTATATATAAAATCAGTAAATAATTAGGTAAACTAGAGTTAAATTCAAAACTATATGTTGAGCTCTAAACTCTTGGTTGAGTAATGTTAAAGGCAAATTTTTTCTAGGTAAGCACTCTTTGTTTATTCATAGAATCTTCAGATTTGTTTTTTAAGGTAACTGCCATAGAATGTTTACTAATGAGACATTCTTTCATGAATTTTTATGCTGAACTGAAAATGAAACAATTGTCTTTCTCCATATAGCAAAACTGCTTTTTTTGGTCAACCTGCTGTCTTCTCAATTTGCCCTGCAATTTTAATCAGAAAATCTCCCTGGAAGGAACACATTCTCAGTGCTCAGTGCTCATATTACACATTAAATCTCCAAGAGTCCCCTACATGATGTATCTGCCCTATTCTGAGTATAAATGAAACTAGAAAATGTGGCAAATAATGTTGATTTGGGAAATATTTTTTAAAATTAAGAATTAATACTCATTGTAAATGATTAACTGCGAATAGGAGGTGGCTCACTACATACAACTCCAGGTTTTCCAGAATTCACAAATCATTGTACCATAAACAAAAATATCAAACGGTTAAAAAGATGTCAGAATGGGCCACCTCAAAAAGTCTGCTTTGGCATATTGGGTATTTTGAATTGAAGGTGCTTGGGAAACAGTAGATAAAAAAGAAATCTCTAATCTCCTTCTTTCTACTTGAGCATTTCCAATCAAAACTGTGCTTTGTCTGTCTGTCAGAAAGACAACATTCTTATTACTAGAGCCTGGCATGTATGCTGAGTAGAATTTTTCTTTTTAGTTTTCTGAGGAATTTCCATATTGGAGTAAGATGGTACCCTCGTGTTGTTTTAATTTGCATTCCTCTAGTACAAGAGATGTTGAACATTGTTTCCATATTTCTTAGCCATTCGTACTTCCTCTGAGAAGTGTCTTTTTATTTTAGTTGTTTGATTGATTGTTTGATTGATTGACTAATTGAGATATGGTCTTGCTATGTAGTTAAAGATGGTTTTGAATTTGCTATGTAGCCCAGGATGACCTTGAATTTGTGGCGATCCTCCTGTTTCAGGCTCTCAAGTGCTGGGAGGCATGCTCAAGTGCTATAGGCATGTACTACCTCATCTGGCTTCAATTGCCCATTTTTTACTGAGTTTTTATTTTGGCAGATCTAATTCTTTTGAATATTTTTAGTAAGTTCTATCTATTAATCTTCAGTCTGGCAAAATATTTTCCATTCTTTAGGTTGTCTCTTCATATGGTTGCCCATTTCTAGTTTAGCGTGCAGAAGCCTTTCAATTTGATGTACTCCCATTGGTTGATTCTTGACCTTATTTCTTATGCTGAAAGGTTCTTTTTAGAAAGTCATTATCTGTGCTTAGGTCTTTAAGCATTTCATCTATTTTATTTCCCAGCAGATTAAACCTTTCTATTTTAACATGTAGATCTTTGATCCACTTTGATTTTAGCGAGTACATGGTGAGAGATGGGGGTCTAGAGTCAATGTTCTTCCTGTGGATAGCAAGCTGCCCAGCAGTATTTACTAAGGAGGCCATCTTTCCTGCAGCCTATGGCTTCGGCTTGTTTATCAAAGACCAGGTAGCAGAATGTGCCTTGAGTTATTGCTTCATCCTCTGTTTGGATTCACTGATACACGTGTCTGTTTTTGTGCAAGTACCATGCTATTTTTCAACACTGTAGCTTGAAATCTGGGATTGTGATGCCTCCTGTTTTGGTTTTAGTGCCCAGGATTGCTTTTGCTATTCTTCCTGTTTGTTTGTCTGGGTTTGTTTTTTTTTTTTTTTTTTTTTTGAGACAGGGTCTCACAACAGAGTTTAGGCTGGACTTGAACTTTCTTATGTATCCTAGGCTGACCTCAAACTCACAGCAATCCTTCTCCCTAGCCTCCTGAATGTTGGGATTACAGGTGTGTGCTCCCACATCTGGCTCATTTTTTTTTACTATTCTTCATTTCTTGTGGTTGTACATGAATTTTATGACTGCTTTCTCTAGGTCTTTCAGGAATGTTGCTGTTATTTTGATGGAGAGTGTATTAAATCTCTTTATCAGATTGGTCATTTACACATTGTTAGTCCTGCCAATTCAGGAATATGGGCGGTCTCTCCATTTCTGATGCTTTCTTTGATATCTTTTTTTCAGAATAGTTCAGTTTTCTTTGTAAAGTCCTTTCTCTTCTTTAGTTCCATTAATTCCTAAGAATTTTTTTTATTCTATTGTGAATGATATTGTTTTTCTAATTTCTATCTCAGTGATTTCACTATTGGTTTATGGGAACACTATTGACTTTTGTGTGGTGATGTATGTTGGTACATTGCTGAATTTGGTTATTAATTCTTGAAATCTTTTGGTGTATTTCTTGGGTCTTCTATGTAAAAGATTATGTCATCTGCAGGTAATTTTAATTTGACTTCTTCCTTCCCTATGCATATCTTTTTTTGTTTATTCCTCTTCCTTGATTTCTCTGGCTTTGCTTTTTAGGACTATGTTATACAGAGTGGTGATAGTGGCCATCCTTGTACTGTTTCTGATTTTAGAGATAAAGCTTTCAGATTTTCCCCATTTAATATGATGTTGGCAGTAGGTTTGTCATAAATGGCTTTTATCAGATTGAAAAAAGGTCCTTGTCTATTTTCATAAAGGTTTTTTATTATGATTGGATGTTGGATTTTGCTAAAGGCGTTTTTGCATCTATTGAAATGACCATATGACTGTTGTCCTTGTAATGTGATTTTAATCATATATAAGCATCTTGTCTCAGAACTGTCTTATGTAAATTCATCCAGAAGCAAATTTACATATCAATGCTTGTTATAATAGCAAGTAAGTTAAAAATGATGTATGTAAAAATCTCCTCAAATCATTTGCCCACAGTAGCCAACAGGTTTTTCTATGTCTAACCTGCAATTTTAACTCTTTCTCTTCATAGCAATGATGATAATATAGGAACTGCCTTATTTTAGTTAGAAACCAGGAAAATAGTTTTCCAATTTTTCAGATTATATATATATATATATATATATATATAATGTCGCTTATTTTAACATTTTGAGGAAAAAAAAGAAAGAAAACAAAAGATAAAATCCTTGAAATAGTCAAAAGCATTAGGAGCTAAAATCTAATGGTGTAAAACTGCAGAAAACTTGTCAAGGAAAAGAAGAAAGAGGCTTGGTAATCCAGATGAAATGCAAAATTTTCAGTTATGTATCCTTGAATAAAACTATATTATGCACATTGTGAGGCTTCATGATGATCCAGATACTGGTTTTATTGACTTGAAATTTAGAGTCAGAAATAGCATCTGGGAAAGGTACGTGTCAGGCATTTGATATTCTCATTGGCTTCTTTTAAATTGGTATTGAGTCATATCAATAATTCTTAATTACTCATACCAGTAGGGGGAAGCAGTGACATGGGTAGCCCTTCAAAAGCATTGATTTTTGCCTTTACAGGGGATTTTGGTTTGTAGGACTATGGGTAAGTCAGGTTTTTCTGGAATTTGCAACTCTTCAGGCAACATATTCTCGTTGCCTCTACAAGCACAAAAAAGTCAATTTTGAAAAATGTTTATCCTCTCTAGCTTAATCCTGTTCCGCAGCTCAAGAGTTAGAAATACTGGGTCTGGAGAGTGCTTCATTTAATTTTGATTCCAAACATTCCCTAGGTGACATTTGTTTTCTGTAAAGCTCACTGTCACTTCAATCCATACTTGCCTGCATGTGGGCCAGAAAAACTGGCTTTGGCTTTAAAGTTGTTCCTCATAGTAGTGTTAGTACATAACCAGTATCATGCCTGCCTCCTGTGAATTTTCTTTACCTATCTGCTCTGTAAAATAATAGGTAAAAGCATGAATTTTTCTTTTAAAAGACTTTGTGTGAATACTTCTATGCACAAATAACATGAAATATTACTCTTTCAAAACATGATATTCCTTTGTGGCATCCCTTCAAGTGCAAGCCGGATGCAAGCAAGTGCCGTTAATCATGGGTTTGCAGCAGTGGACAGAACCCCACCCCACTTCTCCCTGAACCCACCCCTTGTGGGAAAGAGGTAATGCACACTTGGTAATGAAACTTTGATATATCAGAGTGTGAGAAATGTCAGAAAAACTAAAGCAACTTCAGGGAATAAATGACTGGATCAAACAACATTTTACATGTGATACTTTGAGGGCACACAATAATGAGGGAATGAAAGTTGTGTGTGTCTGGGCAAGGTCATTCCCATACCAGGGACTAGAATGTGTAAAGACCCAGAGGAGGGTAGCTTATGAGGGGAAACAGCACACAAGAAGGTGAAGATGAGGCTCTGAGGTCCCAGGAGACGAGGCTTAGTGGCAGCAGGGCCAGTAGGGCCAGGTCGTGGAGGGTAAACATGGCACCCAAAGGACTCGCCTTTTATTTTAAGCAGAAAGGATCATCATACAGGATGTGAGAAGGAAGTGACAGGAAGTGGTGGTACTTTTCCTGTGAATTTAAAAGACTTGTCTGTGATCACATAGCACATGTGACTCATCCAGGGTCCTCTTAATTGTTGAACCCATATAATAAAATAGAGTAGTTGAATAAATTTAATGACAAACACATTCACTGAATTTTGGGGGAACGTCAAGTTTGGAGATTAGTCAAATCACACCTCTGTCCCTTAAGGTCATTCTTTCTCATTTCTGGAAACTACTTTAGTGGCCTTAAGTGTAAGACAGGAAAGTTATATTTCTCCAGAGGGAGTCCAAAACACCCTGTTCTGAAAGTGGGGTGAGTCTTACACTGACCTGTGTATTACTTTGCTAAGGCTGCCACAACCAGTGTTACATGCTGGGAACCTTAATCAACAGAGATTTATTTTCTCACAGCTCGAGTGGGGAGACATCCAAAATCAAGGTTTGGTTATTTCTTCCGAGATGCCTGTCCTTGGCTTGTGGGTAGTAGTAACAATGGGCACAGATGGCTGGATGGCAACCACCCTACGTACTAGAGGCCTGCAGCAAGTGGCAGAGGAAAAGGACTGAGAATAAGCCAGACATCTAGTAATGAAAGCTGAGATGGACAGAAAGTGGGTAGTTCTCAAGAGTGATTTAATAGAGACCTTTAGATGTACTTCCAAGTAGGAAATGGGATGGTGGACGTAAAGTATGAATAAAGATAGACTGAAGGCTAAACAAACGTGACTCTTTTAATATTTTGAGATGGAGTAAGTTAGCTCTTTAAAAGGTATAGAATGGCCAAACTGGACCTGTTAAAGTGACATTATTGTTAGGGACAATTTAATAACTACTCATGGACCTGGATTTAAGATCACAGCACAAGGAAAGGATTACAAAGAATATGTTATCTCCTGTTCCAAGTTCATTGTGACGGTGTGCCCAGCTTGCTTGGTGAGTATATTTGGGATGTAAACCTAATTACAGACAAGCTTGATATGGGTTTTCTAAGTATTACAGAGTGGGTTAGATTAAAAAAACCATAGGTGTAAAATTTGTATAAAAAGAACAACAAAGCACTGCAGGCTGCAGCTTTCTGCACCTGTTAGCAATTCAGAAAGAGCACTGTGGGGGCAGAGATAGAAATATCACACTAACATCACAGCTCAGTGAAAGTTAGACAGCCTGAACATTACAAAAGCCATTTAAACCCACATACCATGAGCGTATAAAGCATAACCAATAAATGCCAAAACATTGTTACACCTCCTACTTATAACAAACTGAATCATCAGTGCCTTTTCTCCTGCTGACAGTGTGTTCTACTCTTAATGAGTCATTTTAGGCATCACATTTTTTCCCGCTGAACTGAAGAAAGTATTCTCCCTTATTATTACTAGGTATTATCTTTCCAAACTATGTACCCAAATATGCTTGTGCAGAATTCCACATTATTGTTACAAAGATTCTTCAATGTTACATATATAATTTTAACCTAAGCATCTCACAATTGGGATGGTGGATTGTGTATAGTAAATACCTAAATGTGGATCAGAAAGGAAGAATTAATAAATATGTTTACAATGCCTATGAAAATAGATATCTTGAGATTTTGAAAATGATGCAATTATTATCTATCCTAAGACATTCTCTTTCCTGGAAGGCAGAAGTGTTGGGGTGGTGATATTCCATGCTGGGCTTCTGAAAGAAGTATAGCATTGGTCCTGTCACCAGTTGTTTATTTTTTGAAGTCATGCTACAAACACATTAACTCTAAATTGGAAATGGAAATAATTCTAGATGTTTAGAATCATATTTGCTATGATATTATAGATGTATGTCATAGAGATGAGGTTTATCAATCTTTTCCTAGTTATGTGAATCTGAGAGAGTTTTTCAGCCTTGCTCTGGAAAATGTTCATCTTCTATAAAATTTTACAAGAAAACAGTATTTATCACAAGAATGTTACAAAGATCACATAAACTAAATAATTAAAAGTGTTAGACAATATTTTAGTGATATAGAGGTACTCAGCAGCATTAAAAATTACTTCTGTTACTAATATGTATGCTTGGAGAACATTAAGAAAGTACTGCAGCTGAGGGTGGTGATGTGAGCCTGTAATCCCAAGACTCTGGGAGATTGAGGCTGGAGGACCACAAGTTTGACTCCAGTCTGCACAACTAACATGGTGACTTAGTGAGACCTTGTCTCAAAATAAAAAAATAAAAAAGGAGCTGGGGATGTAGGTCAATGGGAAGGCCCTGAGTTCAATCCCCAGTACCATACCCACAAGCACACACACTCAGAGATGCACAGAAAATCAGGAATTTTGGGACATCATGATGTCCCTATAGTTTAGAATTTACTCTTCCAAATTTTACTCCTCATTTGGACTATGCATTTCAGCAAAGCTTCTGTGTTTTGTTCTCTGAATCTGCTGTGCACATTGCCACACTCTCCTTCACTCTGCATCTCCCCTCGGCTAGTCTATGTTTTTCTCTGCCTTTAAAAACTCTCAAGTCACCTTTTCCACTCGTGTATCATTTTCTAAGATGTAAAAGTTATGTCCTTGACATTTCTTTGGAACTCCTAGATACTAGCAGAAAAACAAACTTAAAATTTAAAATGTCGCTGAGATGTCCACCAAAATATACTGTGAACTTCATGCAGGCATATTCTGTGCATCTCTTGATACACATGACACCAAACACCACCAGCCACACTACTGATGATGACATGCCTTTGCTGCTCTTAGTCTACAGTCATGACTATCATTAATTCATTTCACTCATTGTTACTGGTTTCCCTGGCTGGGAAATACCAAGGCCTGGATTGAAAATCTGTTAATTGGCAGTGTAATCAAATATCACACTCATCAATGTCTGAGTATTACAATCACGCTTAACACTGAAATATTGAAAACAAGTAACTATGCTGTTTTACCTTGCTACTAAGACATACCTCTTATTGACTGAATAACAAGTTTTACATTTGGAAAAGTTAAGACAAAATGCAAAAATGACTAAAAATATATTTTAAACTTCAAATATCTGTTTGATCTAAGGGAGTTCACTTTTTCCCTCTAGCAGAAAAAACTTTCATGTTGGCATTTTTACAATGCTTTCATGGAGTGGGAAAATTTGATCCATCATTTCTATCAACTGAATGTGTACTCAATGCCCAGAGTGCTTACATAATGGCCTTAGAACAGTAGCCATTAGCCTTGAATCCTAGATGCTCCTGGGAAGGCTCAAAGTATCAGATTCAGCACACTGACTTACTGGAAACGATTACATTTATCAGGTAGCTACTGGGAGTAGAGAAATCAATTCTGAAAACTCTCTAGAATCTTTTATTGGCAAAATCAACCTTCCAAAATATAAAACATGATAGTACATTTGTGACACTAGGAAAGCTTTACTTTACCACTGAGGCTTATCTTAGAGTCTATAAAGGATTCTGAATCTTTAGATACAAGTGCTATCTGATGGGTAGAGACCAGTGGTGCTTCCATGTTTCTATTTATCCCAACCAATGAATTAAGTGGATCAAGACATTAAGCAGGTGGGAAATATTGCTGTTACTTTAGAGCAGAAGTAAGGAAAAGAGAAGACTCCCAAGAGAAGTGTTTAAGGAGAGAGGGGTGCTTTGAAGGAAAAAGAGAAGATATATCCTGCAAGCAGAAAGGACCACTGCAAGAACAAAAGGGCAGTGACCACAAAGTCAATGGCTACTCTACTTGTATGTCTTACTTGGTTGGCAATTCAGATGGTCCCACTTGATCTCATGCTAGGAGATTTATAACAGATTCATCATAGTCTCCTATCAGAAAATTGGTACCAGGTACAGGTTTGGCTTGATCCTGTGTCAGGCTCTGGTGCTGCAGCTCTGAACTCATGGTTAATAAGTCTCAGTTGGTAGCCCATCCCCAACTGCTTCAGCCAGGCCATAGCCTTCTACTGCACAAAAATGTCCCCAGTTGCCTTTTGGTGGTTGACTATAATAAAGGTAGAGTGAACAACCACCTTTTATCTAAATTCCTGTGTACTTGGTGTTACAGTTCCTTCCTCAAGGAAGATGTTTTCTAGAAGCATGTAGTTGAAATACTTATGGAAGTCCTCAATACTTGTATATGTATACTAAGATACTATAAAAGACTTCTAAGTCAAAATAAAATGGAGAGATAATTTAAAAGGCAGTAAATTTGACATATTTGGTCAGTGAGTTGATTTAGCCCTGAGCACTTTTAGAAACACCCTATTCATTGTGAAAATTATTCTCTGTTGCTGTGTAGGGGCTATGAATTTCAAAGACTTTAACAGAAAGTTTTAGCTAATTAATTTTCAATACCTTTGAGTCCAGCCTATGGTTCTTCTATGAACTTCAAAAATTTTTGAGTCTGAAATTTGTTTCTCTTCACTTTCATCTCATTACTATGTTTTCAAGCTCAACTGAAAACAAAACGTGCTTGACATCTTATATGGTCCTTTGGGATTGCTTAGGAGGAAAGAAAAATCTGAGAGCTTAAGAAGCTTAAAATTTAGGATTCAGATTTACATAGAAAACAGATCCTATTTGTCTGGGAGACCTTACGTCTTAAGACTTTTTCCTCCATCAGCCCTCTCTATTCCTTCTATTACTCCATTGTCAAAGCACGGTGCCACTATTAAAATAAATTACAATAATTTTATTATTAACTTTGACAATACTTTGTTCTTACAATGAGAACAAATTTCACTAGGACCTAGGATGTAATAAATCCTCAGTAAATGGTCTTTAAAATGCCAGAGCAACTATTGACACATTTCACTGAAAGAGAAATTGGGCACTTAGCAAATTTGCTTCCTGTTGGTTTAACTCCTAAAGCTGAGATTTACAAATACAGTGGTTCTCTTTGAGGGAAAAATAGATATAGTAATATGGACTTGATAAAAAGAGGATAAATAAATACCCAGTCATACTACATAAAGGTGAAAAAGACCTTAGGAATTCTAGTTAAGGAGAACCCATACTTTTATTTTCTCAATATAAATAACTTATCAATAAGTGAAATAAAAATAAAAACAAGCTTAGAGACCAGTAACACTCTGTCCTTTTAATAGTCAAACAATGTGGAATTAAAATGTGACTTCACTCATGCTAAAGCCAAACGTGGAATAAAAGCAAACATATTTTCTGTCTCATTCATTATTGACATTGACAACAGTAAACAGGAACTGGGTATGGTTTTCATGATAGTACACGAATTTGAGTAGTTTTTATACTATACTTGAGTGAGAATTTTTGTTTAGAAATCACAAAAATCTTCCTTTCTGTTGTTATTGACGTTTTTTTCAATGTATTTCAGTGACATAAATATTACACTTGATTCTGCCATCGGTTGGGGCTTGGCCTAGTGCAGCATTCTGTTTTACCTGACGGGGAGCCCCTTCACTGCAGTAACGTGCTAATCATTAGTGTAAAGATCAGCTTGCATCTGCTTCAAATCTTCTTAGGATGTAGTTTCTTGTTAGGCTTTCCTGAGGAGAACATTAAAAGTACTTCTATCTCCAGGAACAGACCCACTGAGGAGGATTCAAAGTACAACCTCCTCCGGTGAATTAGTCCCACGTCACTAAAACATGAGCTGTCACTCCCATCTCTACTGGTTTCTCATGGAAAATAAGATCACTATACAATTCAGTATCTCTTCAAGAGGAGTGTGACTCACCAGACCACTGGAAGGGGTTCTTCATCTACTTTATACAAAGAGTCTGTCTCAGGGTATTTTCTTACAGTAACAATATAATCATTTTGAGGATCCGGTTGGAAACACACACTGGCTTAGGCTCAGCACTTCTTATTAATGATAGTTAAATTTTCTCCTTTTCCTCAGTTTTTCTCTTTCACTGTCTTTAATTCTCTTTTTATCTATTCTTTGTTACCAAGAAGTATAGGTATTCATAATGCAGACAGCAATCAATTTTCAGAAATCACAGCCTTGGTTTGTGGTTGAAAACCGAAGGGAAAAGGCATTTGCTTTACTTCATTTTTAGTTTTTACCCCAATTAGCTCTTGTTTCATCTTTTTGACTTGTTTAGTATTTTCAACTTGCAATTTCTTCTTTTCTCTCAAAGTTACCTGGAAGAATGTTTTCTCCTCCTTAAGAAAAACAACTTGCTACTTAGGGTACTCAATGACCTCTCGCCCTGTGTTCCACATTTCTTCAGAGCTGCATCCTGAGGTGCCATGCTTTCGAAGAAATGGCAGAAAATCAGAAAGTGGGGGACAAGGAAACTGTGATGTGCTTAAACTCTTATAAAGTGCAAAATATATATAAAATGTGAATTCTTCTCTTGTTCTATTAAGAATATCTTTGAGTAAGAGGAAATCTACATAGTAGTACTGAGTCAAAACACATTTTCTTTACATCTGCTTGTTAACTGCTTGTATAGTGTTTGGACCAGTCCATACCAATGCTCAATTCTTATCAGTTTCCAACATCCCTGTGTACCACTTCCTTCTCTCTCCATTATCTTTTATGGTACGCTTATTCAAAATATACTCATGGCTTTCCTTTCAAAGGGTTGCCTGTCTGCTTTCCTTCCCTCCCTCTTTTTCCTCTTCTTCTGTCCATGCTACCTTCTTTTACCCTTTCTCTAGACTTTTACACTTCTTTTATTGCTTTCTTTGTATATTACTTATCAGGCATTATCCTAATCATTTTATGTATATTGACTCATTTAGTTTTGATAACCACTGCTATATATGTTGCTTTTTTTCATGTTACAAATGAAGAAATTGAGGTCCTTAGTTTTTCTGGTCGAGGCCTGGTTAGTGCCTTGGTCCAGTAATGCCATCCAGGACCAAATCCTCTCTGCCTTCAGGCTCTGCCGCCTGTTAGGCATCAGGATTTCTCCTGATGAAAGCCTCTTTAACATTTTGTTTAACTGTACTTTAGTCTATCTAAAGCTGATCATTTTTTGTTTTAAACAATCACATAAAAGTGAGCCTCAGTTTTCAAAAGCTTATGATACATTAGATTATACAATTTTAAAATAAAAATGTAGGGCCAGTTACCATGATGTTCAAGTAAATAAAACACTCCCTATGAGTTCAGCAGAGGTGGTGTGTACAGCAATAAAGGAAGCGATGATAAACTTAATCAGTGCCATAAGGTCTTATATGTAGGTCTTTGACCCCGCTGCTCCCACCCAAGAGAAGAATTTTAATAAAAGATAAGCCAGGATCTCATTAAAGAGTAGTCTTCTGCACACCTCACACACATTGCAGGGTGTGCTGACACACTCCTTGATTTGCCCACTCTTTTCTTTTCAACCTCACTGGCTGTCAGTAGGGCCAGAGAAGACGCTCTAACCTTTCTGCTGTAGGCAGTAACGGGTGTAGATGGGTTAACATGCCTTTACCAGGTGCTATAGTCTGTTATCCCTGGCAGCTGGAACTCCAGCTCTTGTGTGTCATGGAAACTGTCTGCGAGTGGGTAGCCCCTGCTGTTTTGAAAAGTTAGGTTCCCTCTACCCACGAATGAGAAGTAGACTACTCAGACGGGGCCTCTTGCTTTGAGTAGAAAAGGAAAAATCGCCTTAGACCTCACTAATGTCACTGCCTTCAGCTAAGTGCTGAGCTACTTCTGTGCTTTCTGGGACAAAGAATGCGCTGGCATCTCACATTCATCTACTAGCATTTTCAAGGTGCAGCTCTTAAGAACAGCTCTTCACAGAGCTACTTCTTGACATAATAGGAAAAATGAACTCAATAAATGGCAACCATTTCTGGAAAATTATGGAAAAATGACAGCTATACTACTGAGAGTTTTAAGTAAATATTCAGTATTTCTATATGAGTCCTTCTAGTCTATATGAGTTCTTTGCTTATATTTTATTTTGAGGAAATTATTCCTATTATTCCATGGTACATTCTTTTTAGTAGAGTTTGTTAATAGGGAAGTGAGCCCTCTGTTCGTACAATCCTTTTTTTTTTTTTTTTTTGCCCCCAGTGTGAGAGCTCAAAACTCTCATCTCAGCTTCAGACTTTTACTAGGAATTGGTTTCTTCTTTTGTGCTTTCTATTTTTCATCAAAATCTCAGTCATCTTTGAATTCCACTCTGAAATAAAGTGCATTAACTTTGTAGTTGGAAAAATTGCTGAACATCTCTCCGATTCTTCTTTAATGAAAGCATTGGCAAGTCATTCATTAAAACTTGCTTCTCCCTTGGTTTCAGTTGTACCATCAGCTTTTCTAGGTTTTTTTTGTTACCTCTGTGATCTTTATTCATGGTTTAATCTTTGTTCATAAATCCCTTAAATTCTTCTACTCATAAAGCATTTTTCTATCCTTTTATTTTTCCCCCTTCTTTCATTCACTTATCAAATTTCTACTCCTCTCTTACTATAGAGAAGTGCAATTCCAGATGTTTGAGTCCATCAGTGAACAAAATAACTTCTCTGTCCTCATAGCATTTTAGACATAAGTGGAAGTATTACCAGATGAGATCCAATGAGGTTCCCTAAAGTGGAGACAGGAACTCAATGAATCCTTCCTTGACCCCTCCCCCCCACCGCCAAGGACTAGGTGGTAGGTTTACTGATTTTCTTTACCAAGAAAGAACATCAGGTCATATCAGTGTAAAGCATACAAAGGTCAATTAAGCAGAGTTAGTAAGGGAAAATAGGAAAGGACTCCAGCTACAGTAACTGGAGGGGCCACTCTAATGAAGGGATTCAGATGAACCTGCTCACCAACACCCAAGTCCAGCTTGTAAGGATTAGCTCAGGGGTGTGGGGAGCAGAGTTTGGTTGGTCATCATCTCAATTCTGGTTTCCATGATTTGATTTCAGGGGGAGTGAGGTTCCCATGAGAAGACTGCTGCTTCCTGGGAGGTGATCTCATTATGGGGTGGCCTCTCGGCTTTACTTTTCCAGGAACCTTAGGAGGCAGCAAGTTCGGACAATTCTAGGTGTTATTCCAGAGCAGGGATGGGGATGGACTGTCTGGAGCTGAAAATTGTAAAAGGTGAAAGATTTTTATGATCTGAGAAGAAACCAGAGTACGGAGAGGGAAACTGTAGAAACTGATAATCACATGCCCCTATTAATCCTAAAAGTAAATTCTGAAAACTTGTTACTTTAATTTTGGAGGCCTCAGTCTTGAAGGTGAATGAGATACATATGGTAAATTTAGGGCTAATGGACCTCGTTTTATCAAACTTTCCTAAATGATTAACGTACCTGGAAGCAAAGTGTTAAGATAGTAATGAATACAAAATGTAGGTCAAGCTTTGGTCTGGTTACTTATTGGGTATCTGTAACTCAAGCTTGGTGGTGGATTGACAACTGATGGTCAGCTTGTAACACCAGCTGAACTGAAGCAGCGCAGTGCTGGGTGCGGGAGGCCCACCTGAGGATTGTTGCTGGCAGCATAAGAGACAGAATTAGAGAAGAAAAGCTGTTGGAGCTGTTGTTTTCCTGGGGCTGCTGTTGGTTGTCTTGGAGGGCCTTGTCGTGCTGGCTTTCCTGATGAGCTCGGGTGTTCTCATCGCTGAAGGAGCTTGGACCTCGGTGTTGCTGGGGATGGCCATGGTTCACTTTGGGGGAGCTCCGGTCCTTGCCTTGAGCATGGCTTCCTGGCTTGGGAGGGGAAGATGGCGCACTGCTCTGTGTCCTGGAGAAGCTTCTCGCACGAGCTTTCCTGATAGGTCTAGGTCTTCAGCTGGACTCGTGCAGGACATTACCATGGATCCAGGCTCTCAGCTGGATTCTTTGGTCCTTAGTGTGAGAACACATTTCCTGTACTCTTTTTACATATGACTCTTTGGGTGACTATTATAAAATAATCTTATAGTTAAATGTCCTGTGTTTTACTGTTCCCCTTGCGAAACCCCAAACCGCAACAAGTTTCTAGGTCTCGGTTAGAAATCCTTCGTTGTCGGAGTTTATAGTGTAAACACGCCTAGGGAGCACAGACAAGCCTAGAAAGTAAGGATACAGAGTACAGATATGAATAACCTTGTATAACTTTGTGTCCCAATATTGCAGGTTTAAAATCTAATTTTAAAAAATTATGATGTTCCTTGTCTCCTTTTTAACTGTCTTTCATTCTTCTACTATAGGAGAAAGACAGATATTGATAAGTAATGTGATTCGTTAGAAAGTTTTATGGAAAAAAGACATAACAAAGAAATGGGAAGAGGAGACTTGGGATGATGTAGCAGGCTTGCAATTCCTTTAAAAAGATTACCAAGACAGTTCAATAAATGCTAATGAATATTTGAAGGAGTTAGGAGAGTTAGTCATATACATATCCTGGGTGTGGTCTTGAGGTATGAAAAAGAAATAAAGATAGATATAAAGGAGACAAGGAAAATCACAATTTTAAAATTATACTTTTATGAAAGCTGCAGCTTTAGAGCACAAAGTTACTCAAGGTTACAGTTTTTCCACTTCCAGGCTACTCACTCCTAAAGTTCTGAGTCTTAAAGAAAACCTCACAAAATCAATAGATTAGCACATGTATTTCAGCTATAAAATGGGAATTTTTCTGTAGAATAGACCATTGTCTTGTACCTGTAAATCAAGCCCAAATTTTCTATGAAATCACAGATGCCACAGATTTCCACCCAACAACCACCATAAAAACAGCCAGCCCCAGACCACAGTGGGTCTCACTGTGTGAGAGCCTATACTCTCCTCTGGTGTTTCTTTCTGCCTAATAAATCCTTCCATGCCTCTCATTGATATGAGATTGTCTAGGACAGGAGTTAGCCTGTAGATAGGGTGAGTTGAAATCTCCATCTCCTCTTTGGGGACCCTGTGTAGACCTTGTCTGATGACAGAATTCTAGGTAGATGGAAGAAATGATGTAAAGTTTCTAAGACTGAAACTGCCTGGCATGTTTTGTGCAATTACCATAGACCACCTTTCTGTTCCTTGGCGTAAGTAAGGGAAAGAGTTGTGGGAAGTCATCCAAGATTTCCAGTAGAGGAGTGACATAGTCTGATTTCTTGAGTCAAGGTATCCTTCCAGGCTGATCTGTTAAAAATAACCATCAGTGATCAAGTTTAGAAGAACACTTGCTGTAAGACTACTACAGTTACCCAAGAGTGAGATGATTGTTTCTGGTCAAGAGCAGTGGCAGTGAAGTGGGTGAGATGAGGGAAGATATTGGGACTATTCTAACAATGAGGCCGACAGTATATCATGATGAATTTGAAATGGACTGTAAGACAAAAAAAAAAAATCAAGGCAGATATGGTAATGCATTCCTGTAATCTCAGTACTGTAGGAGGCTGAGGCAAGAGGATTGCAAGTTTGAGTCTAACTTAGTCAATTTAGTGCCTCACAATGAAAAACTTAAAAAGGAGTAGGGGAGCAGCTCAGTGCAAACTTTCTGGGTTCAGTCCTTTGTATTGAATGCAAAGAAAGTAAGGAAGGGAAAGGAAAAAAAGGGAGAAATTCATGTGTGAGTGGTCAGAACATAGTTGAGTAAATGAGTCTATTGAGGGAGACAGTTATATACACTCAAAGTGCATCTTTAGGAATCTTTATCCTAGCAATAATATTTCATGCTTCAAGGCCTTTGAGCAGGTAAATGAGACTAGACAGAGAACAGTACAAAGCACTGAGCTAAGTGTTTGGGGAAGAGGAGGAATATTCAGAGGAGACTGAGATAAGGTTTTGAGTTAGTAAAAGGAAAGATTTTTCATATCTTGTGGATCAAACATTACAGGGAAAAGGAAATAACATGGTAATATTTACTTTTTGGTTAAATAAAATTAACCCAACTAGTGGTCATTGGATTTTGTAATTCTAGGAATCTTGGTCATAGTCCCCCAAACAGTGGTGGGGATGTGAGTTTCACTGGAATCAGATTAGGAGATGACAGAAGAAAGGATCCCAGGTGGGAAGCACACTGAGGGCCCATTTAAGCCTTCTCTCCCGCTCTGCACATACAATTACCAAACTGATGTGCACAAACCACACTTCTCTGACTGTGGGGGTTAAACAGTTTCCTCAAAAAGCCTGCCAAACCCAAACAAATCAGTCATGTCCCTGTCTGTTTTTGATGAGAAGTATTTTAAATTCATAGATTGGCTTTCCATTATTCTCAAGCACAAATGCAAAAAGTCTCAGACATTTGTGCCAGGGCTCAGGTACCAAACATCTATCCAAGGTCTAACTAATGTAAATTTTGAGTTAAAGTACAAAGTGGCTGAGGCTTTCAGCTTCTGTCCCAAGGGGAATGATGGGATGATGAATATATAGGGAGAACAAAAAGAAAAAAAAAGAAGGGGACGGGTTTTTGAAAACTTTAGTTTGAGAGACTTTGAAGTGTATGTGAAAAAAAGATGCCATTGTAGAAAAGGCAGACACTGTGATAGCCTGGTTCATTAATGCTTTTGTTTGCAACAAGTATGTTTCACAAAAGGAAGGATTTGGCAAGATTTTGTTTCTGTTTGCACATTCTGCCTCAGGTGACACACATGACTATGGCCAGCCTTGCCACACAAGCATACGTGTAGCCATCCTTTCCAAAATCATAGAACAAGTTAAGTTTGTGAACCGAGGGACCGCTGTGTATGAAGTGATAGTCTAGGAAGGAAAATTAGAGATAGAAAATACAGATTTCATTTTCAAATTGGAAGTAAATAGTTAATAGCTATAACTAGTAAGTAAAATTATATTCGGAGTATAATTTTCAATATCTTATGTAAACAAATTCACAAAAGTAATTACTCTAAAGTATTTTTAGAGTTCTTTCTGAGTGAATAAAAACTAGGAGGTATGACAGACATTGTGAAATGAAAGGAGAATGCTCAAAAGTAAGAGGCAACTGGTGTATGGGAAAGGAGAAGGGAAAGAAGGGGAAATTATGTATGTATGTATATACTGGATAGCTAATGGTTGTGCTACTGTCTTCTGTTGCTTTACTGAAAGGAACAGTTAATGATTACTTGTTTGATCAATATTGCACGTCTCTATTTGTTTTCCTGGTTGAAGATATCAATATGTAATACAACAACCATTGCTAATTTCCTACCACTTTGTCTGTGACTCTGTATTGTTTGTATTCTTACGCTATTTTGTAAATGAACATCTGTTTGTTAATATGTTTTCTTCTTTCACTTTTAAAATAAATAAATAAATAAATAAATAAATAGATTTAGTTCTGAATCAAAACTAAGTAAAATATAAATATTATATTATTTTAAGTAAGGAAACTGAATCAGTAGTAAAAAGTCTTCCAACAATAAGGATCTCAGTTCTGGATAACTTCATTGCTGAATTATACCAAACTTTTATTTTACTTAATTTTATTCTACTAATACATATTTGCAATGCATGAAGTGCACAGTCATCTTAGGGCATAGGCTCATGGATTTAACACATGCTGATTCTTGTTCACTCTCCTTCTTTCTACCTACTTCTGTCTGCCTTTAGAGTTCACCTTCTCTGTTATTATTATTCTATATTTATGACATAATGTTGGCCTTCATCATGAATATTTGGTACATGTACATGACAAATTTTAAATCTTTTTCCTTCTCTTTTATCTGTCCTGTCCTGTAACACTCAGTCTCTTGGGCCCCTTCCTGTTTGCAAAAGATCTATCTCCCACTTTCTTTTTTTTTTTCTTCCGGTACCAGGGATCGAACTCAGGACCTTGTGCTTGCCAGGCAAGCGCTTATGCCACTGAGCTATACCCCCGGCCCCCTCCCACTTTCTTTATCAGCGCTATATTTTGCTCTTTCTTCACACTTTCCCTATTCAAGCCCTCCTCAAGGTATTTAAGCTTGTGTGTCTCACTTATTTCACTTAACATTACATTTCCCGGGTGTATTCATTTTCCAACAAATGTCTCAAATTTACCTTTCTGTATAACTGAGTAGTATTCCATTATGTATTGATACCATATGAAGTGTAGTATATACAAAACCTTTTAAAAAGACTGATACCAATTCTTTTCAGATTATTCCTAAAAACTGAGAAGGTAGCCCTTCCAAACTCATTCCACGAGGACAGTGCTACTTTGGTTCCAGAGCTAGCCAAAGAGAAAATAAGAAAGTATGTATCAACATCCCTGATAAACACTGACCCAAAAATTTTCAACACAGTGGTGGCAAGCATAACTTAATCATATATCAAAAAGATCATATGCCATGATTAAGTAGAATTTAGCTGAAGGATACAGGGATAGTACAACATACACAAATCTATAAACGTAACATGTTACATCAACAGAATGGCAAAGGACCATATGATCACCTCAAATGATGCGAAAAAATGTGCCTGATAAAATTAAACATTGCTTTATGACAAAGACTCAACAAGTTAGGTGTACAGGAATGTGCATCCACATAATAAAGGCAATATAAGAGAAACCCACAGTCAATATCACACAAACCTGAAAATGTTTCCTTTAAGATCTAGAACTAGACAAAGATGTCCACTTTCAGCACTTCTGTTAAACATAGCACTAGGAATCACAGTAGAAAAACAAGTAACAAAAAGCAGAAAAGATGTGTAGAAAGGGGCAACTCATATACACTGTTGGAAGGAACACAAATTAGTATAGTTATTATAGAAAACTATGAAGGTTCCCAAAATACTAAAAATAGAACTACCATGTGATCCAGCTATACCACGTCTGGATATATTTCTAAAAGAAATGAAAGTGGCATTCACACTCCCAAGTTTACTGAGTTGGTATTTGCAATAGCTAAGATATGAGATCCACTGAGAAATTCTTCTGCAGATAGAATGGTAAGAAAATGTGGTGCAAATATACACCATAGATTTTTATTGAAATGTAAAAAAAATCTTGTATTTGTGGCAAAATGGAATGGAGGTGGGTGTCTATGTTAAATGAGGTATAAAAAGACAAATACAGCAAGGTTTCACTTTCATCTGGCAGTGAAACATGTTAATCTCACGGAAGAAGGGGGCAGAACTGAGATTTTTAGAAGGTAAAGGGATGGAGCAGCAGAAGGAGGCTGGAAAGCTAAAGTAAGTGCTTCTGTTCTTGCAGCACAGTAGGGAGACTGTAGTTTAAAAAATGCACTATATATTATTGAAGAATTTTATATGTTAATTGAAGAGGGAAATTTGTAGGATTCAAACATAAAGAAATGACAGGTTTAAGGAAAAGAACTTGTTTCTTTTATTTGTTCATGACACATCATGTGTATGTGTTGAAACGTCAGATTACACTCCATAGGTACCTATAATTATTGTCACTTAGAAAGAAAAATAAATAATTTAAGTTATTGTAAATGAAACCCACAGTACATTTATGCAAAATCTAAATGTATTATTTTTAATGGGACCATTTCAAATTTCAGTATTACAAATAAGACACATTTAAATTAAGAATTAAATGTACAGTAGGTAGGGTTTATTTTAATATTTAATTTTGTGTACATAATGATTACATTCATTGTAGGGAATTTGATATACGAAATAAAATTTAACCTAAGTGTTTGCTTCACAATAAGACCAAATTTATTGTTGTATTGCCACTTTAGAATTATATTTAGTATCACAGTAACATATTGTACAATTTTTAAGTTATTAGATTTGGAAAACAAACCCTAATAGTCTCATTTGTAGCAGAGTCCCTGATTTGCTGAAATTTTCCACATCTTCATATTTGGGGAGCTGCCAGGTGTCTCATGGCAGTGAAAACACTTGATAATTATAAACGGTTTTCATTAACTTCATCAACTCAGGATCATATTCAATAATTTCTGTTTTAGATCAAAGCTCCTCTTTCATTTTATTTATCAAAGTGACAGCATCAGATAGTGCTAGAAATCTTTTCCTTATTATATGCAAATGCAGCTTTTATGTTCCTGCTCACTAAGCATTTTCATCTAGTATTGAATACATACAAGTCTATACTATATATAAGTTGTGAGCATAATATTAAACTATACATTAAACTCTTCATTCAGTATAATAATTAAAACATTTTTGAAGCCATTGAGACAACCTGTATCCTCCTACCAAATGCGACTTGCTATTCCCACTGAATAGTTTTGGAGCATTTAAAATTTCTTCATATTTAAAAATAATAAAGATAGGTATCTGTTTTTACTTTCTATACCTGTTAGAAATAAATAAAATGTTGAAAAAAGATTTCAATAGATTGTTGTCTTTTTACTCTAGAGAACTGAAGATACTGATGTCCTTGTCACTGTTGAACTTCTAGGATCAAGGATCTAGTGTACTTTTGTCTGTAGATTGATTGTTGTAATAATATCTATTATAGTGACAAGCCCTACACTAGATCCTGTAAGTCAGTTATCAGATTCTATTGCTTAAAATATCTATCATTAACCATAAGAGAAGAGATAATATCATTTCAAAGATTACTCCTAGATGGTTAGAACAGTTAAATTACTCCACCAGGATTTCAGAACTGGTAAGTAGAATATGTGGGATTTGAAATGGAAACTCAGCACAAAGCAGATGCCCTTTCTGCTATTGTGTACACGGTCTTGGTATAAATCAGTACCTTGGCTTGGATAATGGTTTTCTGTACTAGTTAAGTTCACAACATAAAGGTTAATGAGAAATCCATCCCAGAAAAGGATGGGGTAATTGATGATCTCATCTTTGACACATTATTGTTTTGATTAGCCTTTTGTTGCATCAGGTGTGTCAAAATTTGCAGCACTGGTGATAACAAATTATCCACTATAGCACAGTATCCCCCTAAATCTATTATGCGCAAATATATTAATTAGTACACTGGAAATTATTAAATGTCATTTAAGAAAAAGTTTATAATTAATCCCAAGGCTTCAGTATGTGTATTGCTAACGCTGAATATTTGAAAGTGTTGATAAAACTAAGAGGTCTTCATTCATGCAGAATTTACCCATTTACTTTGTACTTAACATATAATTACCTTTCTTCGTGCCTATATATGTTGAGTTGTATTTTGTGAAATTTTACACCCTTGATCTTACTTTTTTCTCTTTTAACATATCAATCATGCAGGTATTAGGCATATTTAATGATAAGAAAACGAACTTTGACAAAATCTTGAAGCTAGAAGTGGAGTAACCAGAGCCTGGTCCAGGTCTTCCTGACTGGGAAAGGTGTATTTTATTTATTCCCAGCGGACGCTGTACATTTCGAACGGGGAACAAGGAACTGCCACTGCCTCTTGAATTGGAATGCAGCGATCAAAGGATGGACATTTTAAAGGTTTGTGGTACGTACTGTGTAGTGTCCTTGCAAATAATTGTATAAATTTATATTTGAACATAAAAAAATGGAAACCACTTATTTTGCTGCCTCCTTAACAACGTGAATATTTTTCATTTGGTTTTTAAAAATGTCAATTTGATAGATGAACATTTGCAGGAGTCATTTGTGAAAGACCGCTGAAATGTTGTAATTACATTGCTGGTAATCTTTTTTTTTTTTTTTTTTTTTGTGGTACCGGGGATCGAACTCAGGACCTTGTACTTGCCAGGCAAGCGCTTATTCAACTGAGCTATATCCCCAACCCGCTGGTAATCTTTTATGTAGACAACATTTGTTTGCCATCATTAGTATTATTTCAAGGGTACAGCTCTTTGTACTGCAGCTTGAGTAACTTAGGCTAATTTTCTTTATGCCTTCATGCTTTTTCTAATCCCATACTACATATATGTGATGAGTTTGTTTCTTGGGCCTTGATAAATACACTGCAATTTTTGCAGTAAATGTAGAGTCCTTGTAGCCTCCTTTTATTTGCATTACAAGTGTATTCCTTCCATTCCGATTCTGTGAAGCTGGAGAATCTATGTCAAATGCAGTGGGAAATGTTCATGTTTTTATTTATTTGGACTAAACCATTGGTCTAGTGAACAAAACTAGTATGAATGTGTAGAATTTTTATTCTCTTTTGGAATTCTTTTGTAACAGAACACATTGAATGGAAAAAAAACATGAAAGAAATATGAAAGAATTCAATTACAAGGCATTAATTGAGAAAGAATACCACGTATAATAACACTAGCTTTTAGGTTAGTGAGAAAACTATGAAAGGACAAAATACCCTACAAATTAAAAAATGTAGTAGAATAATGCTTGATTAATAGAATGACAAAAATGGGTAGAAGAGAAGACAGTACTCTTTGTCGTGTTCCTTTCTCTTTTTATCCCATTTTTTTCATCAAAAAGGAGCACTGCTCTGATACAGACATGTTCTAGGACTCCTGTGATACCCAAATTTATTATTTCCTAAGGTTTTTCAAATCTCCCTTTAGATAATTTTCAAGAAGATGCACAACCTAAGGAAAAGGCGACTGCTGTGCAGAAGGCTTGAAGACAGTACAGTCTCCATGACTCCCTGCAGCCATTGTGCACCCTTACATTCCATATGGAGAGATCCCTGAGCCCCCAGGAGATTGGATCAGTGTGTGTTTAGAGCAGGAGCTCATGAGTATGTGTTTTATGGCATTATTTATTTATTTGGCTTTTTATTTATTTTTTTCATTAGGTTAACATGGCTGATCCAAAGCGTAGTGAGTATTCTCTCCCTTCTTTTCCCTTTTCCATATCCACATATTTTCTTTCTCTTCTCTTTTAAGTTATGATGTGCAGCAATTTTCATCCTGTTGGCTGATAGGTCGCAAGATGTCAACACGTGGATTTAGTAGGAGGTAGCGATGATTTGGCCTATAGTATAGACCAGATCCTACAATTCAATATTCCAGGAGGTGCTTCAGACATAATGTGGCACCTTACTTTTTACTCTCTAGCTCATGTATGTTTGCCCTTAATGGTGTGCCATGGGGAGAAGTGCTCATCTGTGCTAAGTGTTACACATAGCAGCACATTCTCCAACAGCGTGAACTCCTAACACCATGGCTGGATGAATCCGTGTGTGACACAGTGAAAACTATTGCCAATTATTTCTATCCCCAGGAAACCCAAGGTCACCCAACAGGACAGAGCTTTCCTTATTACTTCGTTTGTGCCATGACTCCACATCTATAATTGCTCATCCTGGCTATTTAGGAGGGTGGCCAGAGGTCAGTTTTATCATATTATTGTGTGTAAGTCCCTTCATCTAAACCCAGTTCCTTCCTCCAGGAAACTGATGTCCTTCTCTGAGGACAGGTAAAATAAGACAGGGCTTGAAGGCTAGGCAGCCCCTGCTGAAGAATGTTCACCCATGGCCACTGAAATAGCTGCAGCACCAAGACTGTCCAAGGTGAGACGATCTTGGAAATCATTTTCAGAAATCAAAAGGACTACATTTATGTTTGTAGTAGATATGCTTTAGTGTCTCTTAAATATCACATATGCTAGATTGTGGGAAGAAAAATACCAACGTATCACTCCCTATTTTCAAAGGAGTTTACATGTAAATGATGGAAGTAGAAGTCAAAAAATAAACCAGCAGAGAAAATGAGACTGCAATATTAAACCAGACAGGATCTGAGAGCACATCTGGAATCTACACATTGCAGTTAGGCAGCTTTATACACCTTATCTTAGTGACATGCTCCTGTTAGGTGTAGGTGGAAAGGAGCCGAAGTGTAATCCCCTTCTCTTCTACTGAAAGTGCTCATGTAGTTCTGCAAAACATTTCTTTGTCCCAAATATATTTAAAGTTCCCTAACTGGAGTAACCACCTCTTCTGCATCTGCTCTAATGGTCAATGATCTGTGGTGACTTCATTTTGTGTATTTCAAACTTCTTTCTTTCAAACCTCCAGCCCCTCTCTCCCCTACACTTTCCAACCCCGACGCTATACACATTTGTTTGCACCTCAAGATTTAACCATAACATCGCCCCAATTAAACCAATAGACATTCATTCAGTCAGAACTGGAGAGGGGGCAAATTTTGCTGGATGTAGGATGGCATGGTTAAGGACTTTCCATTTAGGGAAACATATATTTTACTGGAGTTACAGAAAATGAGGTCACTGGGGAAGGTTTGGAGAACTGGACAGATGAATCAGAGGCCAGCACTAAAAGAAAACGAAGCCCAAAATTATGCCTTCTGTATCTAGGGGAGCCTGGTGGTGGCTCACAGCTGATATACACTGTAAACTTTTCCAGAAGAAGGTGTTAATGTAAAGAATACAAGGTTGGGATTTCCTACTTAGTATCTAAGGTGACACATAAAGGAGAAATAGAATCAACTGAAAGGACAGCCCAGGCAGGAGGCAGAGCATGCATACAGATCTTTCTTCAGTGCCTTCAGCATCTGGGATTTCTCGAAATCACCATGTGAAAGAATGAACAGGAATAGTAACCACAGGAACACAGCACCTGGTTACCTACTGTGTGTTAGGAGCCTCCCATCACTGTAACACATACTTGGATAGTTGTAAATGGAAAGAGATTTTTTTTTGCTCACAGCTCTAGAAATTTCAGCCCATGATCAGGTGGCTCTGTTGCCTTGGGTCAGTTGTCAGCACATCATGGCAGAAGTTTGTGGCTCTCCTCATGGCCAGGCAGCAACAGAAAGAAAGGGGAAGAAGCTGGGATTCCATTATCCTTTTCCAGTGCACATCTTCAAGGACCTGAAGGCTTCCCACTAGGCCCCACCTCTTGAAGGTCTGCCACTACCTAATAGTGTCATCCTGTGGAGCAAACCTTTACCATGTGGACCTCCACACACTCCAGATCCAAGCTATAGCAGGCTGTGTTACAACAGTCTTATAATAGTTCTGCTCACATTTAATTTTGCATTAAAATAGACAAGTCAGGGGGATTACAGTTCTCTTTCAGTATCACTTTTCACTTGTAAATATAACAATTTTGCCATTATGAATTAAGACAACATTTCCATATGGATGCTAAGTGTTTCTCAAGTCTTTTAATTAATGTGCAAACCCTTTAGATCGGAATGATGTTACTTGGTATATGATCTCAGCCTCAGGATCATACATATAAAGACACTATAAATTAATCACAAGATACTTTTCTGTTAATCTTCAGCTTAATACATCCTTCTCTGTTTTATACTGCACTCAGACTGAAAAGTACAGATTTTATTGCTCAGTGGCCAGAACTATGTGATTATTTTGAAAGAAAAGAGGAATTCATTCTCCCAGATGTGACTGCGGAAGGCTATTTTATTTCATGAGCTCTTTTGGGAATCAGTCAGTGCCTTCATTTCCTCCTCCTAATGTACCAGCATCACAGTGCCCCTCACTTAGGTAATTAAAAATATTTCCTGAAAACACTGCTACAGATTTGGTTTGAAAATTAAAATCTTTGATGGTCAGCACTTATCTCTTGGTTCAAGAAATAAACAATACATAAACAGCAAGTCCCTTCAGAAATGTGAAAGAACTCATCAATTTTATAGTTGTTTTGAGATCGAATGGAATACAAACTTTCCTGGACATTTCAGCAGACACCGAGTCTCTAGTTAAAGGTGGCAGAAAGTCTTCATTCTTTATTTTATCATTTATAGTTGGAGATAGTTTTGTATCAGGCAGTTCAGCTTGACATGGCAGTTTAAGTTTTCCAGACCACTTTGATTTCTGTAAGCTGCTCCCCTGCCCCTTGCCTGTGTTCAGTATGAGGCTGTTTGCTTGGGCAGATGGATCTCCCTGTCTTTGAGAAACATGATAGTTTTTTGATATAGAATAGCACTTACTTGGGGCTGGGGATATAGCTCAGTGGAATAAGCACCTGCCTAGCAAGCGCAGGGTCCTGAGTTCGATCCCCAGTACCGCCAAAAAAAAAAAAGAATAGCACTTACTATTTTCCAGTAACTGTTTTCTCTCAAGAGTAGCTTTATTGCTCCTTCTGCACAGGGAGAAGGACAAGCTTTTATTAAGTTACTTTAAATTCACTGATGACACTGATTTATTTAATGATTAGGTATATATTCTTTAACATATTTCTCCTTTAATGTTGCACTCAAACCTCTAATTTCACTGTTGGACAGTATAATATATAAAAACACAATAGCATATTTATTGAAGCTCTAATTTCTGTGTTACCAGAACAAATTGTCAAATTCTGATAGATAATAGGAGAGACACTGTTAAGCTTTTAATAAAGATGCCTCTTGTTTTCATAAGTCTAAAGTACCTGTGACCTACAATACACATTACCATTTCACAACCAAAAGCAGCATGACATTTAAATAACACTGAGACCACATATTTTATATTAAAAATCATAAACAAACTTACACAATAGTTATACAACAAAGCAAAGCACTACACAGAAGACACAGCCTGAAGTATACTGTTCAGATTGTACGAGAATGGAAAAGTTTTTTGCAGGTTTTTAGTGTGTCCTCTGACTCCACTTAATATCTGCTAGACAGATCACAGAGGCCTCCCAGGGGACAGCAACAGATGATCTCTTTGAAGGTTTTCCTCAGTTCTTGACTCCGAAGTGCGTAAATAAGAGGATCAATGATGGAATTACACATGATGAGTATGAGGTACAAGTTAAAGTGAGACATGAAGCACACACAGTATGGATTTTGGGGACAAGAGATGTAGAATATTAGATGGAGAAAGAATGGGGCCCAGCAGACAACAAAAACCCCGATCAGTATGGTCAAGGTGATTGCACCCTTCATGTTAGCAGCGTGGCGAATGGTACCGGTGCCTGGGAGGACAGCAATCCTCTTAATGTGCAGTCTCGCCATCAGGAACATGTGCACATAGAGAGAGGCCATGAGAGCCAGCATGGTGAGGAACATGGCGATGAGGCAGATGATGACGGCGCTACTGTCCGAGTAAATGATAAAGAGAACGCCTGAAACTGTACAAGCCGCCCAGATACAACTTATGATGATCCCGACCCGTTTAACCGTCATGATGTTATGATATTGGAGGGCATAAAATATAGTAAAATACCTGTCCACTGCAATGGAAAGCAGGCTGCAAATTGATGCAAGCAGGGAGCTACAGATCACAGAGTCAATGACATTATCAATGTTCACTGTGAAGCTCTGTGCGTCTGTATCTGTGCTGTTCAGCAGGGTGATGACAATGGTTTCTGATCCATTGGAAACACTCACCAGCATATCTGCCACAGCCAGGCTGCAGATGAAAAAGTACATGGGTGAGTGCAGGTTCTTGTTCTTGGCTATTGCCACGATCACCAGAATATTCTCCAGCAAACTTATGACACCCAGAGTCACAAACACCTCTGGGGAGACAAAAAGTTGCTCGTAGCAACCTCCATCAGAGTAGCCTTTCCCCAGGGGCTCGCTGGCGTTGCTGTGCAGTCTGTAGTTGCTGCGGTTCCAGAAACGAAGTGAGGTGTACATCCCGTGGTGGTGGGTGGAATTCATCTCGGGCAGCAAGTGGCTTGAAATCCCCTTGAATTGATTTAATCTCCTGGGTCAAGAAATCTCTGCTATTTTCTCCCGGTCTTTATCTGACTAAAAGTTGTGAGGCTGTAGATGGCTTGCCTGCCATGAGGAGAGTCACAGCGTCAGACCTGGAGATGGAGTTTTTAGTCTCTTTTAGGCATGGCTCTGATCATTACCTTGTACTTCTTGGGCTTTCAAATGCTTATTCTCAGTAGCAAAGCCCACGGTCTGCTTTTTGCTCTCACTGCTGCTTTGACTTTAGCCTTGTGCTTTCATGTTTTTTCAAAATAATTTTCCTGGGAGCCTCTGTGCCACTGGAAGCCAAGTCTGTGTGCACATGGTCACACTGGCTGCCTCTCAGAAGTGGCAGTTCCCAGCCTAAGCAGCGCTTTGAGTGTGAGTAGCTGAGGGTGCCGGCTGCTGATTTATATGGTATGTGAAGAAGAAAAAAAATGTTTAGAATGGCTCCTCCTCTGCTTCCTTCTGACCAATCTAAGTGCAGTGGAAGTCTGTGAGACGGCAATCGTGATCCAGAGATGCAGACTCCAGGGAAATACTGATTCAGTAGCAGAAGCTCGTGGAATCTGGAACAAACAGAATGTGAGACACTGAATTTCCCTTTTCCAGTTTTCAAGGAGAACAACTTGATCCTTAGAGGAATTTTCGTGATATCACAAGAAATCATGATGCAGCCAGGCTTACTCCTGCTTACAAGAGGTGTGTGTGTGTGTGTGTGTGTGTGTGTGTGTGTGTGTTATGTGTGTGGAATGAAGTAGAAAACACACAGCCCTATGATCCTATAATAAATACACTACCTTCATGTCCAGAATCATGAATTTATCTCTTTAATTTTTTGGGGAAATTAAAGTCCCAGGCAATAATTTAAAAGCCCAATGACAATGGCAAAGTTTTTAATAACATAGTTAGACGTGCTATGGATGAAAGAATTGTGTCGGTTATTATAGTTTGGCAAAGGGCTTAAGAAAGTATTTATTTCTTATGCAGTAATATATGACATTTCTCTACTGCAGAGTTTCTCTTGTCATAGCAGGAAAAGTTTCTTTCACTCATAAGTAAATCCATATAGCATACATGTGACCATATTTACTGTAACCTTAGGGAAAAAAACAATGATGAGACAAAATTCTGTTAAATTTTAAGGCAACATGCTGTTTTGCTGTTGCTGTTGCTTCTATAATTGAAGGCTTTATAGATTAAAACTAAAACTATGACAACTTTATTCAAGGAAAGACTAGTGAAAGCAAGTTTATAATTGAAGCTATACATATTCTGCTTAAGCTAGTTTTGGAAGATTGTAGCATTGTTAGTTCTTACATTAATTAAATCCAGGTTATTACATTCTGTATATTGTCATTTTCTAGCTGTGATATTTTTTCTGATTGTAGTTGTCAATAGTTTGTGGGTATTGGTCATAGCACATAAAATAATACAGAATTATTCACGGTTGATTCTGAATCCACAGCTACTTCATCCACTTCTCTTTCTGTGCTAAAGTTTGAGCTAAATTAGCATCTCCCACCCATCTCTGGGATTGACTGGGACATTATGACTGGGACATTCTCACTAATGAAGTATGGACAGGAGTGAGGAAGGTTTGTCATCTTCTGCTCAGTTCTACACCTCTTCCCTATGTCGGGAAGATGACTGGGGTGTCTTGAAAATCACCTGGTGCAGATGGTAGAATCATATCATGGAAGAGGCTTATTGTTTTACATGACTATACAGAGCAGAACTCACCTCCAACTCCCTTTCTGCAGCCTATCAGTTCCATTAAATTGGATATAAGCAAGAAGCAAACTACATGAAACTACTAAGATAATGGTATTTGTCTATTAGAGGAGTGAACATTTCTTACTGACATTCAAGCATCTTATTGGGGTCATTAACAAGTGGCAAGCTGAATTACATGAGAATTCTTTCTGCCCTCTGCTTTGGATTTGCCTCAATAGTGAATTATCTAGCCAATAAGAAATGGAGAAGAAAATGAACTAAAGTCAGTGTTTTAAGCATCAGAGAGTCAACTCTGAATCATCTCCCTGAATCAGTTCTTGTCTCTCTGCTCCTTACTTTGTGGAGTGGCTCAATAGTCCTATTTGTTCGGGCTTAAAATTCAGAATACCTTTGATTTCTCCATCTGGCTCAGAAATCCCTCTGCTGTTCAGTTGGCTATTTTGCTGGAAGTGTCTCTGGCATCATACAGAAGTATTACCTATCCAGGGCCATTAAGATTTATATTTCCTTACTGATAGTCTCTATTTTATTGCATTATTCTTTTTGTTTGTTTGTTGTATGTATTTTTTGTGACAGGGTTTTCCTATGTATTTCAGACTGGCCTTGAACTCACTATGTAGCCCAAATTCACCTTAAACTTGCCGTTCCTGTTTCAAGACCCAAGTGCTGAGAGTACAGGTATGTGCTATCACGCCAAGCTACTTTCCTTTAATTCTTTAGGTATGGGTTCTAGTAACCTACTGAACATTTTTATAATTAAAAGTCTTTATGTATTTCATTGAATGTTTTGATTTCCCTAGGAGTATTTTTTATTGACTTTTTTTTCCTTTTTTGCTGTCATAAGCAAGCTATGCCAGTAACCTAGATCAGGCCCACTGGTGTCTTTCAGAATTTAATGAATGACTGTACATTAATGAGTTACATCAATGGCATCAGCCTAATCAGCCCAAGTACTCAGCGTTCACTTGGTAGCCAGTGAGCTGGGCAGTCACAGAGCTTTTCCTATTTCAATCTTCTGAGTAGTATCTGTACCACTCATGTCACACATCACACTCACACAATGATGTATAGGCTGCAGAATGGGTAAGAAAGGGTTAATAGCTGTAGGATTTGAAAAGAACTGAAAACCAAGGCAGAGAAGGCACGGAGCTTGTTGATGAGTGCAAAGTTGGTTCAGTGTCTGAATCCAGACTGCAGGCACTTAGTTAAGTGGGCTGCGGTAAGGAGGGGGTCAAGCTGGGTGGAAGGTGGGAGACAGAGCCTGAGCTCCCGACCTGCCCACCTCATACACTCTCACTACGCAGTCTCATGGGCGTGGCACCTCCACAACCTGCTGTTGGGTGTCCCTCCCTTTCATGATCCAGGTGAGGAGGCTGACTCATTTGTTGGTCTATGGTGTGTCTGATAAGCTCACGGGGCTTGTTTTTTTTTTTTTTTTTTTGATATGACTTAAAAAAGCCATGTGTCCATGTCTCCTTGTTTTAATCTGATAAGTTTACAGGTGGCAATTTTTTATTAGCAAGGTTAACTTATTTGTTAGTTTTTGCATTATGATTGCGCTCCACAGCTGGGAGTTGTTTTATTGATATGTTTGGTCTGTTGAACACCTGCTGATTATCTATATGCACAGAGAAGTTACCAAGTTGCTCTGCTTCTGCATTCGTACTCAACATGGAGAAAGTTGTCCTTTTGTAAAATGGAGTCACACTGATTCTCAGCCTTTTGGTTAAGATCAAGTGCAAAATGGAGTCACTCAGGGAGAAGTACAGTCTGAAAGCTACTATTGTACTCAATGTGGAGTAATTTACAGCAAGGTGCAGCTTGCCCTCCACAATGGCTGTAATTTTTTATGGATTTGCATGGCACTTTTTCATTATTTAAAACTGCAAAACTTAATAATACAATGCAACAATTCTGAAAATAAGATTTCCAGTCTTACTCAGTATTAATGTTGCTGTTTGTTATTGCCAATACTTGCATGGTGACTTTTCTGAGAAGGTTGTGACTCTGATATCCTGTCTTGGGCACCAACAAAGTCTCTACTATTAGCATATTGCTTGGATTTGCTCAGGCTCTTAGAACCAGTAGGTATTGCATTGTTTGCTGAGAAGCTCTGTGCATTTTGGATCAAGCCGGAAGTACTCAGCCAGGAATTTGGCAAATCTACCTTTTTATTACTTCCTGCTTGCAGAGCCCAGAAGTCAGTCAGAGATGAAAATTTAGGGCTTTTTAAATGTTTTTTAAACCATGCAGAGCTCTCTATATATGCAAAGCTTTCTAGAGTCCCAAGAATATGAGATTAAAAGTCCTAATGGGTACATTTCCTTTTAAAAAAATTTCAGTTTATTTGTACAATTTAGATATACATAAAAGTCACATTTCCTCACAGGGAGTTTGTACTTGCACATGATGTATCTAAGTTTTTCTTTTCCCATTCCCTTCCCCTCACTTCGACTCCTTTTCACTTCCTTATTTACATTGCTGTTTCCATTTTACCCTTTTTTTCATTTTTTCCCTCCCTCCCTAAGTTCTTCTTTCTTTTTGAATAATTACTTCCTATTTCACAACATCTACTATTCACTTTGCTTCTTATTTATACTTTCAGTTTATCACACAAGAAAGACAATGTGGTATTTACATATATGTGTCTGATTTATTTCACTTAAGAGTATGGTCTCAAGGATAAATGTTAGGTCTCCATGCCTAACATTTATCCCTTTTATAATGACTGACTAAGTACCGTTGCATTGTATATAAAAAAAGAACACATCTTTTTTATCCATTCATCAATTGTGGGCATTTGGGCTGTTTCCAAGATACAGCTATTACAAACTGTGCTGCTATAAACATGGGTGCACATATATCACTGTGGTGTGATGGAAGATATCAAGAAGGGGAGTAGCTGGGTCAAATGGGACCTCTAGTCCTAGATTTTGAGGAATCTCCATATTGACTTCCACAGGGCTTGAACCAGTTTACACTCCCACTAACAGTGGAGATATGTTCCATTTTCCCCACATACCTACCAACATTGGTTATTGGTTGATTTGTTGATAATAACCATCTGTTTGAGTGAGATGGAATCTCAGTGTTATGTTAATTTGCATCTCTCAGATGATTGATGGTGTTGAACATTTTTTCATGCATTTATTTGCCATTTGTCCTTCTTCTGACAAGTGTCTATGCATTTTAGCTGCCCATTTTTGGATTGAGTCTTTAAATTTTGGATATCTGATTTTTTTTTTTTCAATTCTTTATGTGTTCTGGTTATTAGTCCTTTGTCCAAAGAAGAACTGGCTCAGTTTTTTTCCCCACTCTGTGGGTTCTTTTTCCATCCTGTTGGTGATTTCTTATTCTGGCCAAAGCTTTTTAATAAGATGAGGTCTCAGTTTTTGATTTTTGTAGTATTTATTGTATAGTCAAATTTTGTTCATGAAATCTTTGCCTACACCTATATCTTCAAGTGTTCTACCTGTTCTCTCTTCCATCATATTTACTGTTTTTTAAAAAAATATTTATATCTTTGATCCATTTTAATTTGAGCTTAGTGCAAGGCAATATATATGGGTCTAGTTTTAGTTTTTTAGCGTGTGGAAAACCAGTTTTTCCAGCACCTTTTCCTTTTAAACTTTTCAGCTAGTGAATTATTTTCTCAAAGTTGCATCCATTGCCTCAGGCAGTCAGATGTTTAAATTGCCTCAAGTTGTTGTTGACGAATGTCCTTGGGAAGAGACAGTTCTCAGTGGGTAAACACTGAGTCAGAACTTCAAAGGCATTTCCAGCCATTTTGCTCCATTTCCTGTATGGCTACTGGTTTTTGGCATTTTTATAGACTATTGGTCTACCAGGCTACTTGTGAGTAGAGGATGAGATTAAGCCAGTTAGAATTCACAATATTCACTCTTTTTACTGCAATTATGTGACTTCCTTGATAAATTTTCCCTGGATTGTTTGCAGACTTGGTTATTTTTTGGAGCACTGAAAAATTTAATTTTGACAAATTTTTCTAGTGGTATACTTGCTATAATTGAGAAGAGAATGTTCAGTGAAACCTAATCTAGCATTTTCACTAATATTATTTTCCATTCATTATTTTTATTAGAAAAAATTTAGATTCATGCATGTCAATCTTGTCACTTAACAGACTACAGTATTTGACAAATGATTAACTATTTCACACTTACTGTCATGCTTATATAAACTTCACATATAAAAACATAAGAATAAAAAGAATTAGTCAAAAATTTGAATAAAAGAAAAATATAAATTTAGAAACTTTAATAGGTAAATTAATAATTGAGTACAAAATTAATTATTCCTTTTTATCTTTTCACAATAAATTATTTTATTTATAGTCATTTGGGTCACAGTGAAATCTTAGAAAATAATCTATACAGAAAATCTCTAATTGTTGCACATAGATTTATAAGACCTTGATTGTGCATTTAATTAACCTGAAAAGATGATTTCCAAGGAGACATTTTATTTGTGTTCTATGATTTCTCTATGAACTAAAAGATATACAGCCAGTAATACTAGAGACATTGATGATGTTTTGCAAATGTATTATAGATTTTAAAATTCAAACAAATTTGCATCATAACATTTCTATTCTGAGGAAAAATTTTATCTTCCTTTTTGTAACATTAACTATCCAACCTTATGATCATAATGTTAAGAGAAATAAATCAGAAACACAAGCTTAAATACCACATGGTTTCTCTTACATGAGAAAGCCAAAATATAAATAAAGAGCAAAATAAAAGACAGATAATAGGGAACAGGGAGATCTTTCTCAAATCAAGGGATAAAGGGAGATGAGAGGGGAAGCAAAGGGGATAGAAAGCATCAGTCAAAGTACACAGGTACCAACTCCTTAGGAAGAACGTAAAGATTATGCACTGCAGACATTTACTAATAAAAATAAATAAAACCTTATGCAACACTATTTTAAAGGAAATATTAATAATTTTTTCACTCAGAAATGGAGAGAGAATATTCCAGGTTCATTTTGGAAAGTACTGCAAATTCATGTTCTTCTGGAAGTTTCAGTGTGCATTAGCATAAATGGTTTCTGGAAGGCCTTAGTGTTAAAAAAATTTGCTTAACCCACCTACTTCCTAAACTTATTAGACTATAGGATGTTTCTTTACCCATTTTATTTTTCCAGTACCTACTCTTACATTCAGTTTTACAATGTTTGTTCTAAAACGTAAATTTGTTCCAAACTTAATTGCTATAACATTTTCAGCCTTAAGCAGATTTGGGGTTTGTTTTGCATAATTCTGTAGAGAAACAATAGATGAATACATGAAATTGTACCTAGTTGAACTGACCCATGAGAATACATAAAATTCACGCCACCTTGAACTTTTGTTGGCTGCCTTGACTTACTTTCACTGGCTATGTTATGAAGCACAGTTGTCCACATCTAGCCTTAACACTTCCTTTGAATTTTCAGATAACCTCCCCTTTGTCATTTCATCACAACTCCCTAACTGCAACATGTCAGCAAGTGTTTCTGCTTTGAAAGTCTGTATGTTCTGTAGGTTTATGCATGTGTTAAAGCGTGCTACTGTCTTCATTTTGCCTCTTTCCTTTTTGTGATGCATTATTGTCTTAGTCACTTTCTCCTTGCTGAGACACAATACCTGCCACTCACGGTTTAAAAGAGGAGAGATTTATTTTGGCTCACTTTTTTTTATGACTTTCAGTGCATAGTGGGCAGGCTCCAGGGCAGAAGTGGCATGGAAGAAGGGTCTGGCATGGACAGAAGTTGCTCACATCATGGGAAAAAGGAAGCAGAAAGGGAAGAAAGAAATGCAGAAGGAGACATACATTCCTTCTGACCAGGCTCTATCTCTTAAAATCATGTTTTGGTATAGCACTGCCAGTGGTCAGTCACCCTTTAAAAGCCCTTCCTCTGAGCACAGAAGTCTTTAGGAGGACATCAAGATATGAACCATAATACTCACTGCTGAAATTTTATTATTATTATTATTATTATTATTATTATATTATTATTATTTTTATTGTAACAGAGTCTCCCTACGTAGTTCAGGTTTGCATTTAACTCATTCTACAGCTCAAGCTGCCTTGAACACATGACAACCACCCTGCCTTGCCCCCAGAATACTGGGGTTACAGGTGGGCACCACCATGCCTGGCTGAAATTTTTGTTATTGTGTGCCTAACAATTTTTTATATATAGTTTTCTTATTTTTGTTTTCAGTTTTGAGTGATTTTTTTCATAGCACATGACTTATTAAGAAACATATATGTCATGTTATAACAAAAGTAAATGTATCATGATTTGGAATATATATTTCTTGTATCACAGTTTAGGAAACATTGACCAAATTAATCTGACTACAAGAATTTTATTCATTTAAGAATGCATATCAAGTATTCTGCTTACCATAATATTAAGTACTTATTTAGAAAACCTGTTGATCATCCAACAATAATGGACCTAAATTGGTATCACTGCATAGTTACTGACTCAAAGAAAACTGTGGAAAGTAGAAACTTGGAGCAAATGGAGTAATGCACATCGGAGAACTGACTGTCAAGTAAGCCCCCTATCATGGAAGGTCACTTAGAATTGTGCTTTGTACGGAGTAAATGCTATATAAGCACTCACTATATTTACTTGTATTTTTTTAATATAGCATTTCCCTGTCCTCACAGTTTTGCCTGTGGATTACATATTTTCTGCAGGATCCACCATTTTTCACACTGTAATGATAGGAATAATTTTTAAGGATACTTTTGGTCATTAATCAAATTTCTTATTGATGAAGACAATTCTTTATGTGCAAACTCTTGATGATAGTTCACATATCATTAAGCTCCCAGTTTCCACACAGTAATAGCTCAGGGCCACACTGCTTAATCACTTTGTGCTCTGTCCCGACCCGCGGGTAGTCAACGAAGGCTCTAGAGGGGGAGTGGGATGGAAAAGAGACAAGGAACACAAGAAATGGAGACAAGACAGGAGTCTGATCAAGTCTCGTTTATTGAGCAGAAAGCTTGAGCTTATATACATGAGGGAATGAAGATTGACATCAGTAGGTAACTAGGCAACGGAGGGAGGTCCAGACATCACGCGAGGGTGGTCAGAGCATCAGGCGATATTACGTAATTAACAAGAAGTTGACCATATATAGAAGTCACAGGAAACTAACCATACATGGAAACTACAGGAAACTGACCATATATGGAAACTGGAACTTAACTTTCAAGATGGCTGGTAATTTACAAAATGGATGCCGACCGCAGGTCTTTCAGTGGTATAAGATGGATGCAGACCACAGGTCTCTCAGCGGTCTCCCACAGTGCTCAGTATCATGTAAGACACAATTAGGCACCTAAGTAACTCATTTGCTTATATATAAGTGGAGACTTGTAACCCAAGTATAGAGATTAATTCTCTTTTGCAAGACACCTTATTTTTCTTCTCTTTTACTTTAGGAAAGCTTAGGGT
Source organism: Dinomys branickii (assembly GCA_004027595.1). Taxonomy (NCBI): domain Eukaryota; kingdom Metazoa; phylum Chordata; class Mammalia; order Rodentia; family Dinomyidae; genus Dinomys; species Dinomys branickii. The sequence continues at coordinate 28,860 of PVLD010008146.1, read as the reverse complement.
TTACTCTTTAAGGGATTTCATTAACCTGGGAGTATGAGAGAAAATAGTAAGTATCTAAAATCATTTTTTGGGGGCTGGGGATATAGCTCAGTGGAATAAGCACTTGCCTAGCAAGCGCAGGGTCCTGAGTTCGATCCCCAGTACCACAAAAAGAAAAAAGAAAATCATTTTTTGCCCAAGTGGGAGCTGGATTCTGACAGCAAACCTTGTTTTGTTTAGCCTCCACCAGCTATTCTAAAACCCCAATATGTACTTGAAGTTTTAGATTTGTATATGCACCGATATTGTTAAAGTCTTCCTTATACATTCTCAAAATTTTAGTTGACTTTTATGTGAAAGTGTTTTCTGCCATCTATTGGTCCAATATTTCTGTTAGTCAAAAATCTGTGCAGGCATTATAGATAAATTACTTAGACAAAAGCACAACAAAAAATTTGCAATAAGACTGGGTATTTCTCCCTTTATGATTTCATAAACTTAGATTTTTCTCGTATTGTACTCCTCTGATGTTTACTCTATTTTACTGCTTTGATTGCATCTGGTCAAATAGAGATGATAATTTGGGGCAATAGTCAACACTAGGATCTTGGATTTCCAATGTCTTGCAAAATAATAAAATTCTTTGCACTTGACTTGATCTTGTAGGAAAGGAAAACTATCATCTTCTTTCACAGTGACAGTATAAATACGTCTGTAAATGCCCATGGAATACTTTGTAAAGTCAGATTCCAAAGATGCTAAGTTTTGAATTTTATATGTGAAAAATCTGTAAGAGGTCCTGCAACACCTAACCAACACGTCTTGAAATTTCTTTCATAGATTACCTGCTTTTAGACTGCTTTTGCTTTTGGGTGGAAATCTTCATTTCTTAAAATGCTTAAACTAATTTTAAGGATTTGTGCTAATCAGATTTGCATCTCTGTGACAAAATACCTGAGACAACCAATTTAAAAAGAGGGTGGATATATTCTGGCTCCTGACTTTTCTGAGATTTCAGTCCATGGTCAGCTGGCTCTATTCCTTTTGGGCCTATAGGGTGATAGAATGTCATCATGAGGAACATGTGTACTTCGAGGTGATCAGGAAGCAAGACCACAGAATTCCCCCAGGTCCTCAAGTGCACACCCTTCAGTGAATTAGCTTCTTTCCACTGGGCTCCACGTCCTAAAGGTTCTATCACCTCTCAAGAGTGCCACAAGCTGGCAACCAATGGTTTAGCATGTGAGCGTGCAGGGAACATTTAAGCTCCAAACCACAACAGGATATATGATGAACTTTCTCTTATTTGAGAAGTATGCATCCTTTCTCAGAGTGAGGCATTTACCTGGGTGGAAGAAAAAAAATCGGTGGCAGAGTTTTGTTTCGGGCCAACCTAGGAGACATGGGGAAGTGTAGTGCCTGTGTTCACATGTGTGAGGCAGCCACGGTCTGAACATTGAATCCATATGTTGCTGCTTTATATATTTTTATCTGGAAAATTTTTCAGTAGCAAGGAAGAGAATTTCCTCACAGAAGAGATTTTAATTGTGAGGATTCATGGAGGATTGAACTACTTTTGTGGAGACCAAACACGGCTCTCCAACTGCTGTAAATGCTCCCATTGTTTATTTATTTTTTATATTACTCATTTTCTCATTTTTCCATCTTTCATCTTTTAAAAAAAGAATTAGTCACTGTATTGTCAGCATGATAACGAATACTCAAAACTTAAATGAAAAAAAGTATAATTTAGCTCACAGTTCGGGCGGATTCAGTCCATGGTCAGGTGGCTCCACAGAAGGAACATCACAGCGGAAGGGCACGACAGAGAGAAGCTGCTTAGCTGCCTGAGGAGCAGGACAGGAGTGTAGAGCCGAGGAAAACTGGCCAGGGACCATGCGCAGTACCCAAGGCCACGCCTCCATGACCTACGCAGACACATCCAAGAATGTGCTCTAGTCTTCTTAATCGACTGAAGATGAACTATCAGGAGTAGTGGTCACAGGTGTCATAGTTTATTTTTCTATATTCACTGTTTTCATAATGTTTTTCATCTTTCATCTTTTTAAAGATCTATGTTTCTAATCCTATACATCTATAATCTGTATAGCTCAAATTTAGACTGGCCCAAACCTCACATAGCTCCAGCACCACCTTAGAGACTTGCCTGTTCAGTGCTTACTATAAACTCTTTAGGTCTTTCTATGTTTCAGTTCAAATTCCTGAATGGGCATTCTATCTAATAGCATGACATTGGCCACAAGTCAGCACACGGAGCAGCTGTCTCGTATCAGGTGTTATCCCCCAAACCAGTCCATTGTGATGGGCTCAGGGGCAAAGGGAGACCAGGTAGCTTCCAATAAGCTGGTGGCTCAGTGGCTTGAAAAGCCTCACATTATGCGGTGGTTGTAGAGCAGGCCCTGTCGGTGGTATGTAGGCCACAACCTTTCTTGTTCCTCTCCTAGTAACTGCACAGCTTGTTAAAGGGGAAAGAAGAGGGAATTTGGCCTAGCTTGAGATTGCATTTCTAAAAGAGAAGCATCCTAACTGGGAGCCCCCTTTGCATTAACAACAGCCTGAGATCCAGAGCCTTAGGGAAAGGTATATCTCAACAAATTATGGTCCACATAACAAGGCCACAAAACTTATTTTTTTATTTATAAAAAGCCCACTGCACCACAAAGTAGGCTGCTACCAAGAGTGCTTTCTACCTTCTATTCTCTTGGATTCTGCAAGAGTGAGGCAGTGTGGCAACAGATAATAGAACGTTTTGCTTGCTGCCTCAGAGATGAGATAAAGCTACAAATAGTCTCAGAATAGCTGTTGTGTCATGAATAAATCATCAAAATAGAGATTTAATTTTATAATGAAATATTCTATCTTTATAACATGAAAGAGTGTACTTCTGTTGCAATTATTTTGGGTTGATACCTTTTAACAATTTTTTTGGGGGGTCCCACTATGTAGTTCAAGCTAGTTTTGATCTCACTTTGTAGCCCAGGCTGGCCTTGATCACAATAGTCCTCCTGCCTCAGCCTCCCCAGTGCTGAGATTACAGGTGTTTGCCACCATGCCTGGCTCTGGGTTGATACTTTTTAATACTCTATCCTCATACCTGCTAGATTGTTATGATACTATGTCCTTTTGCTTAAAATATACATTACATGAAGTTTCTTCTGGATAAAATGTTTTCCCTGTAGACTCAATTAGAGTATTGTATTGTCATGTTATTTGTTTGGAAAGATAGAAAATATGGTCAATAAATATTTGGCAAGAAGAGCAAGGGCCCAAGATGTGAGAAGATTGGATTCTTAGGGAGCGTGTTGCCAACCTAATTGAAGTATTTCAATACCGAGCAGATCTGCCCTTGACTCACATCCAAGGTGTCACTTTATCAACATTTATAATAGGTTCCTCACTTCATCCACAAACATTGTTCTGTTCAATGCCACATAACCCATTTTGTTTTCTCAAAATGTAAAAGCTGCATTTCTTCAGAGAATGTCCAGGACACAATGTTTTGACATCCTCATACAGTACCAGTTATGACATCAGAAGGGTTAAATTTACAGGCATACAAAAATCATTGACAATTTTATTTAATTTCTTTTATTCTTACTAATTTTGGAAAAATATGAATAAAAACATTTTCTCAGTGTTTACCATCTTCGAATAAAAGTACTAAAACAAAAATTTTAAACTGAAATAAATGAATATGGTTAAAGGTATTGTCTTCCTATGAAAATCAATAATTTCTGGGTCACTAAGTATTTCATGAGATTTTATGGATTTAGAAAAAAAAATTCATAAAAACTGGACTCCAAAATTCATTAGAATGATTATCGAGCTTATTTATCAGAACAGTTTTTGTTTACCACATACTCTACTAATTTTTATCTATATCAAAGTTAAGGTACAATACACTATTTTCTGATTAAATTTATTTTTATATTTTTGATTAACATGTATTAATTGTACATATTAATGGGATTCAGGGTGATAGTCAACATGTGTATGCAATGCAATGTGCACTAAGCAAATCCAGCCTCTTCCTCCACACTTTCCGACCTCTAGTAATCATTATAATACATTCAAATAAAAATTTTAGCTGCCACATATGAAAGAGAACATGCAGTACTTCTCAGTTAAGTCTGAACAGGTGCAAATGGCTGAGTTTAGGCAAACTGCCAAAGATTTAGAGCAAAGAAATTGAATCTTTCATAGAGAGATAGGAAAAGAACTAAGACCCCATCCATCAAAACTTGTTATGGTTTAGATCTGGGGTGTCCCCCCAAAGCTTTATGTGTTTGGATGGTGACCATATCATGGGGACGCTATGCTAAATGTGCTATTAGGAAGTAGGGCCTTATTGGAGGCAGGTCATGGAGGTGTGATCTGCAAGTGTTTGATATCCATTCCCAACTCTTCCATTTGTTCACTGCTTTCTGGCCCCGTGACATGAGCTACTTTTTCTCTCCCATAGCCTCCTCCCATGGCTTTTCTGCCATGGAGCCCACTGACTGTGGACTGAATTTTCTAAAAAACCATGGCCCTTTAAGTTGTGTTTGTATCTTGTCTCAGCAATGGGAAAGTAAGACACAACTCTTCTCTCTTTAAACCACTCGCTCACTCACTCAGTTATTATCTCCTAAGTGTCCATGACAGACCATTGTTCTAGTAGTTGAAGATAAACTGAAAAAAATGATCTGTAGCTCCATCTTCCAAGCTTCTGCTTTTGCTAGTGAAGGAGATGACACATGTTAATGGGAAAATCCAGAAAGAGTGAGAAAGACTTACCCAGGTTGAGAGAGTGCTGGATAAGGCTGTTATTCCCTGGGAGGGTATACAAAAGGCTTCCTCAGGAGACACACCTGTACCAAACCTTAATGTCTAAGCAGGAATTACTGGTGTGAGGGGAAAGAAACAGGAATACGGATTTCCTTGAACAATGTTATCAGTGATGTACAAGAAACATACAGCATGGAAAGTAAGGGACATGAATCGCATAGGGATCATTGGAGTACAAAATAATAGAAAGGTGTAGGAAGGAGAAGAAGTAGGTTGGTCATAGACTATGTAGCTCTCAAACGTTTGACTTTATTCCACGAAGATATAATTTAAGAGATATTATTAAGTGCAAGGTAAGTAAAAAGAACTTGGTGTTGGACATTGGTAGTAAGATTGTAGATAAAAGACACCTCATATAAATATTAATATAATGAAATTTGCAACATGATTTATTGGACAGGTAACATGAGGAGATGGAGTTGGCTTAATTCTAGTTTCTCTTGTGCTCTAGAGGGTTGATGTGCTGTTAGCTATCTTGAGATAAGATAATGAACTCAGTTTTGGATGTATAAAGTTGATATACTTATGAGTTGTTCCCCAGACATAAAAAAGACAAGAAATATGTTCATTATGTCTGTCTAGAGGTGAAGTTTTAGATAAAGATTTGGAAACCAACAGATTTAACCCTATTATTTAAAGTGATAAAACTACTATCCAGATAATGATAAGTAGCTGATGACATATTCATTTGGCTGCCATAATGTTGTCTAGATCAAGGATATCCTGATATGTGAGCAATTAGTTTCAGCTTATTTTGGAAATAATAGCACAACCAAGAAGTTGCCCAGGTCATTAGTCCTTAGACCATTATTATAGCGATTTGGTATCAAAGTTCTGAGGTTCAAAATACAATATGTCTAGAATCATAGACATTGTATATTCTTATTTGGACTTCTCAGTATAAAAACTCAAAGATAAACTTTTCTACCAGGTTTTTAGTTTTTTATGTCTGTTAGTCCAACATATCAATTGCATCATATTCACATATTGCCTTCACTAGCATATACTTTGACATTTCTTTATGTTTTCCACCATTTCCATGTTAATATGACTTTTAATCAATTAATTGAAAACAATGAAGTTATTCTCTCTCTCACTCTCTCTCCCTTGCCTACTCCTACTCTTTCTGCAGTGTTGGGGGTTGAATACAGGGCCTTGTGCATGTTAGGCAAGTGCTCTACTACTGAGCTATATCCCCAGCCCTTTTATGATTTTTATTTTAAGATAGGTCTCACTAAGTTATCCAGGCAGGTCTCAAACTTGCTATCCTCTGACCTTAGGTTCCCAAGTAGCTATAATGATAGGTGTGCACCACTGTACTTGGCTAATTATTTCTGAAAAAATAAGTGACAGTGAACTCTGAATGAAGATTATATATATATATATATATATATATACACACATATATCTCAACTCAATTTTGTTATATTGTTTTAGGTTTCAACAGGCAACTATACTTTATTGTATAACTATAATGAGGAAAAGAAACTATTTTCTTTTTTTATTTTAAAAAATAAAAGCACAAAAACATATTAACAAACGGACACAAATTAGCATAAGAAATAGTACAATCAAAACTGATTTACAGACAAAGTGACATGGACTCAACAATGGTTGTTGCTTCACCTATTGATATCTTCGAAGTGTATATACATGAACACAGATACAGACATGCAAAATTGGTCGGACAATTAATCATCTCAACAACAGAAAAACACAAAAAACAAAAAACCAAAGACAAAAAAAAAACAACAATAGTTGCTGCTTTGCATATTGATATCTTCGAAGTGTGTGTTCAGGATAACACATACAGACATACAAGATTGGTAGAATAACCTGTCATCAATTATTCCTTAGCATTAAGTGATATAATACAATAGTAGAACCATGTTAGCCCTCCTGCACATATGTATATACATATATACATACAAACATTTTTGCCTCTTTCTTTTCTCCTTTCCCTCGTCCCATCTGTTCTTTGTTTTTGAACAGATTTCCTTCATGTCTCTTAGTTTATATTCCCACCCGCAGGTTCTTACACCAGTGATAGAATACGTTGCCTGCACATGTACCGCTGATTTATTTCACTTATGAGTATGGACTCCAGTTTTGACCACTTGCCTACAGAGTCCCCAAAACTGTCTTTCTTTATAGCTGAATAATATTCCATTATATAAAAATGCCACAATTTTTTAATCCAGTCCTCTGTGGATGGTGGACACTTGGGTTGCTTCCACATTTTAGCTAGTACAAATTGTGCTGCTCTAAACATGGGTGCGCATATATCATAGTGATATGATGTTTTCAGATCTTCTGGGAAAATACCCAGAAGGGGAATAGCTGGTTTGAATGGAACCTCTAGACCTAGTTTGCTGAGAAATCTCCAAACGGCTCTCCACAGGGCTTGCACCAGTCTGCATTCCCACCAGCAGTGTAATAGAGTCCCTATTTCTCCACACCCTCGCCAGCATTTGTTATTGGATGACTTAAGAAACTATTTTCTGTTCACTATTTCCCATACTTTCCTTTGGTTATAGATGTCATTTGGTTATTTAAGGCATTATCCTTTGGTACTGAGCAAGACATAATAACTTTATGTTCTTAGATTACTGCCTTAAATTTAATTGTTCTTTTTAGATGTGGTTAGCCCACAATCTTTGAAAGCAACCACATTATTCTACATATCAATTTGCTGTCTAGTAGACTATATCTCTGGGGTATAGCACATTTTAGGTCTGTGACAATTAAGTAATGTCCTTTGGCTTCATTAGATTCTCAGGCTTCCCTGGTAAGCAGTGCCATTCAATGTGAATTCTGTTACTGTGGGATGTGACTGTCCTTTGCTTTTAAAGTTTGTAGACCTTGAAAGCACATCTCTCTACAAGGAGTTTGGATTTTTCATAGCTTTTAACTGGGAAAATTTCTATATGTAAGACTATAATGTTGAACAAGTTTTGTCTCTTTCAAAATAAAAAGGGTATTGAATGTTATGTAATCACTAATATTTTATGTTTGGAAATTATGTGATATGAAACCACCAAAGGAATGTTTCTTCAAAAAAGCATAAGTACTCTTACATTGTATTGTTATAGTTCAGTATTTCTAGATTGCAACTCTTCCAACTTCTCATAAAATTGTTTAGTTGTATATAATTGGAGAGACCTGATTGCTTAAGAAAATTAAACAATTACAGAGTTGATTCCTACTAAGAATATATGTAGCTAATATGTAGGTGAGAATCCTACAATCCTTGACTTACATAGTCCATATCATAACCTTTGCTTCTGTTTGGGATAATGACTGTTTCTGAATTAAGCAATTAAATTTAACAGATTTTACACTCTGTTTATATGATCACTGAAGGATTACTTCAAGATTATAAAGTTTGGCACAGTTTGACAAATAGTACTTTAGTATCCTGACAGGGATAAAACCAAAGTTTTTAACTCACCATTAAAGAAAACAAATCATGCCTCCTGATCATAGCTAGAGTTTTGCTACATGATAAAATCTAACATTTATCAATATTTACAATTCTTCTGATGTTTTACATTTATTTTTCCATTCTATTAACTTAAGTTTTATTTAAGTGCCTGTATTAGTTTGTTAAGGCTGCTGTAACAAAGTAGTACTTGCTGGATATGTTGAACAATAGAAATTTATTTTTTCCAAGTTCTGGAGGGTACAAGTCCCAGATCAAGCATCAGCAAATTTAATTTCTTCTCAGGCCCTCTGTGTGGCTTGGAAATGTTTGTCTCTATTTTTATGTGATGTTCTTTCTGTACCTATCAGTGTGCTAACTATCTGTTCTTATAAAGACACCATTCATCTTGTATCCATGTCATTCTGATATCTTAATTTTGACTTAATTGTCTTTGAAAGGCCCTGGATCCAAACTAGTCCCATTCTTAAGATTCTAGTGAGCTCTGAGTCAACAGTGACAACAGGAGGAGAGTAAGTCTGAAACCTGTAACTGCTCCATTCTCCAGAATGGTGGTTCTGGCAGGAAGGGTGAAGGTGGTCCCAGCAAAAAGAGTACAAGCCTGCATCCTGCATGTCCTTTATTGCTCTGGGTGAACAGTAATAGCGGGAGGAGAATCCATTCATGCCCTGTGCCCCCTGCATTGCCCTGGGATTGTGGTGTTACAAAGACGAGACATCTGGAGGAACAGTCACCTCCTAGGAAAGCCTCAACATCAATGATTAAGGATATCTAATATTAGAAAGCCAAAAGCAGTAACACAGAAAACAAAATAAAGTAGAAAATAGAAATTGACAAGACAAAGAAATATCATACAATCCCAAACATCCAGCCTACCCAGGAAAAGTCCAGGACACAAAGAGATAGAGGAAATTGGAAGCCAACAAATGGACCTCTCTGAAATGATAACAGCATAAGTGAAAAAAAAGTGGAAGAGGCCATAGGAAAAATAATCTTAAAGGTGCAAAAAGAAATCATTATCAAAATGAAAGATATTAAAGCAGACACGGATAAACAAACAGAGGAGCTCAGGAAAATTATGGAAACCATGAATGAAAAACAGACAAGAAATGGAATCACTGAAACAGATTCAAACAGAAATTCAGGAGATTAGGAACTCCACTGAAAGTATGCACAACAGATTGAATGAAGGGGAGGATATTATATCAGATCTAGAAGACAGGAACAAAACTAGTAGCCAGGAAAGAAAGCTATCTTGAAAGTCACATGAGACCATGAAAAATTACTCCAACAGCTACTGGATGAAGCAAAGAAGAACAATATAAGACTGATTGGAATCAGTGAAAAAGCTAGAAACTGTAAAAACTATTAAAAACCTCTTCACAGAAATAATGGCAGAAAACTTCTCAAACAAGGACAAAGAATTTGATATACAGGGACCTGAAATATAGCTCAGTGGCATAAGCGCCTGCCTGGCAAGCCCAAGGCCCTTTCGATTCCTGGTACCAAAAAAAAAAAAAAAAAAGAAAGAATTTGACATACAAAGAAATGAAGCATACAGAACTCCAAATAGCCATGACCAAAATAAATCCACGCCAAGGTACAGACACAAAATTCTTTAATGAGATAATGGAAAACCAAGTGCAGCAAATCACCAAGAATATTTTATACTTAACCAAGTAGAATTCATACCAGGGATGTAGGGATGTTTCAACATATGAAAATCAAAAACATAATACACCATATTAACAGAACCAAAGACAAAAACCACATGATCATCTCAATAGATGAAGAAAAAGCCTTTCACAAAGTCCAACACTTATTTATGATAAAAACTCTATAGAAAATTGGAATAGACTTTACCTCAATCTTATGAAAGCCATCTATGACAAACCAACAGCTAATATCATATTAAATGACCAAAGCTGAAAGCTCTCACTCTAAAATCAAGAGCAAGACAACGATGGCCATTATCACCACTCCTATTCTGCATAGTTCTGGAAAAATTAGCCAGAGAAATTGGACAAGAACAAGAACTAAAAGAGATAAGGATAGGAAAGGAAGAAGTTAAATTATTGTCATTTTCAGATGACATGGTACTCTATATAGAAGAGCCCAAACACTTCACCAAAAGACTTGCAGAATTAATATCTAAATTCAGTAGTGTAGCAGGATGCAAGTTAACACTCCAAAGTCAGTAACATTCCTGTGCACAAATAATAAACTCACAGAGAGAAAAATTAGGGAAAGCACACCCTTCACAATATCCAAAAAATTAAAATACTTAGGTATTATTCTAACAAAGGATGCAAAAGATCTGCACAGTGAAAATTGCAGTACTCTAAAAATGAGATTGAGGAAGTTATCAGAAAATGGAGATATTCCTTGTTCTTGGATAGGAAGAACCAACATAGTGAAAATGGCCATACTCCCAAATGTCTATACAGATTTAACTGAATTCAAATGAAAATACCATTAACATACATTACAGACCTAGAGAAAACATTCCTGAAACTCTTTTTTAACCAGAAAATACATAGAATAGGAAAAGTAATTCTGGACAACAAAGGCAAATCAGAGAGCACAATAATCCAAGACCTGAAATTAGACTACAAATTTACAGTGATAAAATCAGCATGGTGTTTGCAAAAACAAAACAAGAACAATCAGGCTGGAGGATCAGTGGAACAGAAGACACAGATGCATCCCCAAACACACTCACCCACCTTAACTTCAACAAAAGAGCCAAACCTTTTCACTGGAGAAAAGATATTCTCTTTAATAAATGGTGTTAAAAATTGGCTTTCCACATGCTAGGGACTAAAGCTAGACCCATATCTATCACCACGTACTAAACTAAGGTCAGAATGGATCAGTGATCTAAATATTAAAATAGAAACACTAAATCTGCTGGAAGAGAAAGTAGGTAGAAGTCTCAAAGACATAGGTGTAGGCAGAGACTTCATGAACAAAACCCAAACTGCAAGGGAAATAGTAGAAAGTATCAACAAATGGGATCTCACTTTACTAAAAAGATTTTGCACAACAAAAGAAATCACCAAAAGGGTGAAAAGGCAACCCACAGAGTCAGAAAATAATTATAGCTACTTTTCCCACAGATGAAAGACTTGTAGTCAGGACATATAAAGAAGTGAAAAGAATGAGACCCCACCAAATTCAAAGACCCAACCCGAAAGGGGGCATCAGAGATCAACAGGAACTTCTCCAATGAAGAAACACAAATGGCAAAGAAGTACATGAAAAATTGTTCAACATCATTGCTTATTCAAGAGATGCAAATTAAAACAACACTGAGTCCATCTTACCACAGAAAGAATGACTTTCATCAGAACATCAACTGATAAATGCTGGTGGGGCTGTAGAGAAAAAGGAACCCTTTTCCATTGATGGTGGGAGTGTAGACTGGTACAATCACTGGGGAAATCAGTGTGGAGATTCCTTAAAATATGGAATTGGAGTTCCCATTTGACTAGCTATTCCCCTTCTGGATATCTTCCGAGAAGAATTAAAATCATCATCCCACAGTGATGTATGTGCACACATGGTTATAATGGCATAATTTGGAATAGCTAAATCTTGGAAACAGTCCAGATGGCCATCAACTGAAGAATGGATAAGAAAGATGTGGGGTTTTAAAAAATATAATGGAGTACTACTCAGCCATAGAAAATGGTAAAATGAAGTCTTTCATAGGTAAATAGATACAATCAAAGAACATACTGAAAAGTGAAATAAATTAGACACATGTGTAAATATCAAATTGTTCCACTTGTGAAAAAAGAACAAGTAAATAAGATCTGAAATGTACAATAGATATTGTGAATTGGAAAGCAACTGTTCAAAAGAAAAGACATACTGTGATGAGGAAAAGGGAAATGAAAAAAGGAAAAAATATGTATATGCAAGATAGTTAAGATTGTTACACAGCTAGTTTCTCTTAGTTCATTAAAAAGAAAGTTTTGTGCTAATGTATAGACAAGATATCTTGCCTGTATCTTCTACTGTGAATTATTCCTAGGAATACAATACACAGTGCATTAACTATTGTAGCTGTCCTAATAGCTTGTTTTTAAACTTGGTTCCATATTTATCTTTTTTTAAAAAGGGAGGAACAGCTGGAATGGGGGAAAGGAGAAAAGAAGGAGGGGAAATATATATATTGTTCACATACATATATGCACTCAAGGTAGCCAGGATAATTGTACTTCTGATTTCTCTCAGTTTATTGAAAGAAAGAGTTAAGGATTAACTGTTTTGTTGATCTTGTATGCCTACGTCTACTGATCTGAGCAATTACTTTGAAGATAACAATATGTAATATAACAAGTATTGTTAATTTCCTATCACATTGTTTTGAAATTCTGTATCATTTTAATTGGTTTTGATGTTTTGTTTTTGAATTTGTGTGTTTTTTTCTCCTTACAATAAAATTTTTAAAAAGATTCTAATGTACGATGAGGGTAAATGATTCAGCCTATACATGTACCTACACTTGTCATTAGACTTGTGGTTTAATAGTCAAATATTTTACCTTTCATTCAACTTGCATTTTGTAAGCCAGGGACTGTTCTAGGCTTTGAGGATATAGTAGACACCACAACAGATGGAAAGAAGATTCCAGTGGAGAGTGGATAGAAGCTAAGTGACACAATGGCACTGACTTGCTGCTCTATTTTATATTAAATTCTACAGCATGAAAGCAATATGAAAATATATTGTGAATATATATAAGCAAACATGTATTTTTTTCCATAGAAACTATAGCCATCTCCTGCCTGCGGAAAATCACAGTTTTTTTTATTGTTTTCTGGTAGTATAAACTGAAGTCAAATATAAAGTAATTTTTAAGATAATTAAGAAGAGTTTCTTGGTTTTTCTATTTGTATAACTGTAAGTTGTGAAGTATTTGACAACTGGAAATTTTAAAATGTAGGTTTGTTTAAAATTGCATTTCCTTTGAAAGTCTGTTTTGTTGCTGATAATAGACTGGAAATATCTGCCTCAAACTTACTGCTGTCATCACACAGTCATCATCTCTGCTTCTTTAGTTCTACAGCCCATTTATAATTTCCCATCACTTGCTCCCCTATCTGTTCATTATTGATAATTGGTAAATACTGTATATATAAAAACAGTCCAAATATTTATTAGTCATTGTCATTTAAAAAAATTCGGTCCTGTTCATAGGTTTCCTTACTTCTGAGGATTTTCCCTGCTCCCTTGTCAGGTCTTGGATCTAAATTCTCGCCACTTACTCTGCTGTCATGCTGTGTACCCAAAGCAGAGACGGTCTTCCTTTAATCCTATCTAGCCCAAGGCTGGTGCTGACTCCCACTGGTGCTATCCTGGCTCCAGCAGATTTTTTTGTTTTTTGTTTTTTATCAGTATCAATGCCTGGAGCTGAGGCCAACGATCTCTGGAAAGGCTCCAGGCATTCATTGTCCTCCAGGCGCTCCCCTAACATTGTACCGCCTGGATGGCAGATCAGGCCACCTTCTTTTGATGTATCCTCATGCACCTTTTGAAACAACCTCTTCATTTCATTTTTTTCTTTTCCTGTGGTCCTGGTAATTGAACCCTGGGCCTTTCCACTGAGCAACATCCCCAGCACTTTTTTAAAAAATTTTTTGAGATGTGGGCTTGCTTAGTTTCTAGTTCCCCCACTGTGCTCAATTATAAATCCTCCTGCCCCAATCACCTAAAGTGCTGAGATTACAGACATGAGCCAAAATGTCTGGTCTAGGCCACCTTCTGATAGATAAGTCTATGCTCATTGAAAAACACTTCTTTGCCTAATGAAGAACATAGATTTTTTTTCATTCCACCAATAAATTTTCCTCCTCCCCACTGGTCTCCGTTCATTACCTCGGGGTTGACAAATGATGGTTGAGTGAAGGCATACCACAGCCGGGAAGCTTTGGGAAGGCTGCATGGCTCCTACTCATGTGAAGCTTTCTGTAGAAAGCTTAAACTGTGATATTTGACCCTTTCCTGAATGTTTTCAGGATTTGCTCCAAGTTCTGGAGAAATGGGGAATGTTTCACTTAGTTCTCCACTAGTTGGGATTATTTGTGTTATTGGATGGCCTTTAAGATCAATAATTTGATACAATAAATGTATCAGAGTACGAGGCTCTGTCAACTCTAAATACTGTCTCATCAGTGAAACATAATGTTCTTTTGATTAAAATGAGAGCCTTATGTCTTTTGATCACTGGTTGTGGTTTAAACCCTTGATCATGCCGTGCACATGCAGTATGATTGAAATCAGTGAGTTGATTTATGACCTTGCAATTCTTCAGGTATTTTTGAAAACTAAGTGAAATGAACATCAGAAATCAATCACTGAGAAATGAGCATTTCTGCTTAAATTTGAAAGACTCTAATGTTATAATCTCCGTTGAGGTTTTAAGAAAATTTTTCTTTAACCGATGAGAATGTACAATTATCTGGTTTTAGTCAGTGTATTAAGCTGCCTTTTGCACAGAAAATGATGTAGAAGAAGGTCTCCAGGGCTTATTTCCCACTTTTAAGTGGAAAACTTTCTAAGTCAGAAAAACTACAGCCCAATAATATTTGTCCTGTGAATCTCATAGATCTTTACTGTTCAAGGAATCCATACACTCTGCATATTATAAGGATGACAAAAGTGATCTTTCTGGAAAAACAGTGCAAAAATTGCTGCAACTTGAAAGTAAACCTACATTTCTAATGACACAGAGGTAGCTAAGAATGTTCCTTGCTTGGCTCTCTGGCCCAGGTTTATAAGGGAAGAAAAAATAGCTGAAAAACAGAATCATTCTTTTTTGCCTTTTAATCTCATTCTTTAGAGAGGGACTAAAATGAAGGATTATCTCATTTTCAATGTGTGCCGTGAATATAAGTGACTAAGCTAGTTAAAATACTGGGTCATAACAACCCACTTGAATTATTAACTACTTGACAGAAAGGCACAGTTAAGTGTGTATAACTTTGCTTACTTTCACCATTGTTGTCTGGAAAGCATCTACTTATAGTATAAGACTTGAACCATCACAATTATATGTTCTCTTTTAAATATCTTGTCTTACTCATATATTGGTTTAGCTATACTTACATTAGCCAGGAGTGATGGTGCATGCCTATAATCCTAGTACTCAGGAGGCTGAGGCAGGAAGATCTCCATGACTTAGAGGTCAACTTGGGCTGCCTAGTAAGTTCAAGGCTAGCCTGAGCTGTATAGCAAGAGGCTATCTCATAAACCAAAACCCAAACCCAAACCAAAACTAAAACCCAAACCAAACCAAATCAAAACAAAAAGAGACAGAACGGATAGAATTACTTTATGTCATTTCAAGTGTCTCTTCTAAGCATGTCTACTGTTGTTAGGAAACTTTTATTGAACAATATACACTTACCAGATTATGAAGTCAAAAGTAGCTTCAAGAACTGTTATTTATAACTCACCCTAACTCTAACTGTGCAAAACTCATCTCAACAAAAACTTACCATATTTATGTCAGCATTTTAGGTGGATTCTAGTAATTTTTTGAGAAAAATCAACAATTATCATACCTACTCCTGTTTTTCAATATTCTTTAGTAAAATGGAGAAAAATAAACAGCAATGATCACATCTGCTCTAGATCTGTTGCAGCCCCTTTTAGTGAAATGCAGTATTACAGAGTTAAGAGAATTGTGCTAGGATGTTTTCCTGCTATTTGCAAGCTCTGCTAAGATAGAATTTTAAATCAATTAAAATGTATAAATTAATACCAACTAAGCTAACGTGAATAATATATGGTACATAATTTATAGGCATTAACTTTATTAGTGTTACTCTCACTATCAATTTCTGTATAAAAACTTCCTTTACCGTCTGTCACTTTGAATAATAGCATCTCCAGCACTCCTAGTCTGTCCCTGTTGGAGGCTTTGTAATTTGTCTTGGTTGCTTTCAGGATACACTGCTCCAGAACTGACAGGAAATATTATATTTCCTAACAGAGCTAAAAAGTGAGAATTTCCCAGCCACATACTAAAAACAAATCGTAAGAACTCGTAGGAAAAAGTTACCTGTGCAACTTTTTAAAATTTCATTTACTTTTCTTAAAAGAGAACTTATTCTAATGAAGTATAAATTAGATTTCTAAATATTGAATGTTTGTGTCAAATATTGTTCACTTTGTATATTTAAAATGTATTTTCATGAGAAATTTGCGGTGTCAGTTAACTATAAGTTTTTGAAAAATTAGATCAATTGATCATAGATTTTATTAATAAGTGTAAGTTTCGACTTAAAATTCATATGTGAGTTTTGAAGTATATTATTTTGAGGGACTCACTAGAGTGTTAGCTTTATACAAGTCTGGGTCTGTTGGCTTTCTTAACTGCTGTACATTCATTAATTATAAGATTGTCTGCACTATTCGAAGTCTTCAGTAAGTGATTGTTGAATGAGTGAATGGTCCATAGTTCACTCTCTGTTCACATGTCAGAGCCTGTGTTGTGTTCTGGGGATATAGAGAGTTCCTGTGTCATGGGGCACCGTGCCATGGGGACAGTGAGAAGTAAGCAATTCAAAGCAACATGACCTAACAAATGTGTGAACTAAGAGCAGGAAGATCACAATAACACACACTTCCACTCTGCCTGAAGTTCACAGAGGTCAGGAAAGGATTCAAGGAAAAGGTGATAGAAATTTCACCAGCGTGTGCAGAAATGCAGCAAATGAAAAATGATTCTATATAAAGAAGAATAACACATTAGAAATGAAATGCAAGTAATCTCTGAAGAGCTGAATGTACCATACTAGGAGTTTGAACTTTACTTTATTGATTAGACAGGGAAAGATTTAAACAGGACATTTAGAAAGGACATTCTTGCGTTGGAATAGATAATGGATTGGAACACCTTAAATTCTGAATCTGCAAATGTTTAAAAGTGCAATAGTAGGCTATGGACACAGCTCAGCAGCACTGTGCCTGCCTGTCAAGCATGAGTTCATGAGTTGGATTCCCAGTACCAAAACAAGTGAAATAGAATCTTTTATTCCTTAAATAATATAAGTATCAGCTAGATTATCAGAGTAAGGATGTAAATTAGGGTTATTATACTATTCTAGAACAATCCCCAAGCTAGAGTGAATAGAATTAAACCAGACAAATGATGCATTAGGAAGAATTTGGATAAGATTTCTGATATATACAAATCAGTAGATAGAAGAATCAACAAGTATAAATGGAAGCAAAATCTAAGAGAACAAATTCTGTATAGAAAGTGATGGTAAGAAGCTTGGTTTTGGAGTTCAAGTGCTGGTAGAGAATACAGCTTATAAAATTGAGGTCCAGAAGAAAGACTACAGTTAAATATTTAAAAAATATATAGGTGGTTAAAGCATGTGTTTACTGAGTTTGTCCATGGAAGGGAGAAGGGCAGTGGTTCAGAGGTGAAATGCTGTCCACAGCCAATGGTTTAGTTTTCTCGGTATGATGACTGAGTAGAAGAATGTGTGAGAAGAATCAGAAGCAGAAGACAGGATGCAAGAGTTGATAGCAGTGCCAAATGCATTGGGCAAACTGAATTAAATGAAGACTGCAAAGTGTCCATTTTACTGTAATTCCAGAATGTCATTGGTGACTATGTAATAAATATATTAATCAAAGTGGAAATCATATGCAATGCAGTGAGTATTGGGAACAATGAGAAATGCAGTCAAAAAGAGTGCATTTTAAATTAATTTGGTTATGATTGGAAAGATAAGGGAAAACTTACATCTTGGTAATGGTCTTTGAGTCTCTGAGTACAATATTTGAGAGAGATTAGTCCTATTTTTAGATGACTTAATTTCATAAAGTTTTTTCTTTTGGTTTTAGTCTGCTTGAGATGAGCAGAGGAAGTGTTCAGTCAGAAGAACACAAATTCTAGAGCGGATAAAAGTAGAGGCAAGAATAGTAGTGGCACGCTTACAGGCAGGGCAGAGAGGTTGCAGAAATCTATGTGGGATGTACTCGGAGGCCCAGTATGTGTTCAGACTATAGGAAATCTTGTAAAAGGGCAAAATACTATAGGGATAGGACAAATGTCTTTTTTATTCACTTCACAATAAGTACTCAACAAATTTTTGTGCAGTGATATGGGATTTGGTTTTTGGAGTGTGGTAGGTGAGGGAAGTAATTTTACTTTGATGAAAGTGTGAGTGCTGAATTTATAGCTTCAGAAATGCTGAAGTAAAGATCACTTTCCACTCATTCATTGAAACATCTAGTAGGCAGGTGCAATCTATGCGGGTTCTTACTTGGAGAGATGTAACTGGGTAGAGCTTGACAATGACCAGGTTGGGGAAGGAAGAAGAAGCCACAGGGGAGGAGAACTTCTTGGCATAGAAAGAGGGTTACCTGATTTACCAAGTAAATATATAAGATGCCCATTCAAATTGGAATTTCAGATAGTAATATAGCAGGTAATTTTTTGGATTATGTTTCATTAATATTATGAGACACCAGACAGACAAGGTAAAGGTGAAAGGAAAGACCATTTACATTTACAGACTTATCCTGCTGTTTGTGCAGCCCTGGATTTCAGGACCCCCTTTAGAAGTTCCTGAAAGTTTTTTGAACAGAGAGACATACTGAGTGGAGGTTGTAGGAGGAACAAGATGATCATTCTGGAAAAGACAATTCTGAAACAAGAAAATAGGAAAGTACAATTATTAATGTTTAGAGGAAATAGATTAGTTCACAGTTTCTTTTCAGACAACAAAAATGCTTCAGTAGGTTTTCCATTTTAGCAGGAAAAATTCTACTTTCAGGAAGATTTAGGCAGAGACAAGCCAGTAATTTAATCTTGTAAAATACTACCTTTTGATAAAACTTCCTGTTCCCTGTATTTATCAGACAATGTAATCTTGCTCAAGCCATTAATCATACAATGATATGAATAAATAGATGACACAAAGTCATTCAATTTCCTAAAATATTTATGCTGACTGCAGAGCTAGTGATGAAAGGAATATAACTGTATACCTTTAAAACCAACTCTTAGCTCTGCACATACACGTTACATAGAAGTCTCCAATTTCCACTTGTTCTAAGAACTTCATAGACATATTCTACTTATTTTGTAAGGTCCTTGTGATTTATCCATAACCGAAGAGGCTATATTTCAAGAATTTCTACTTCAGCTGTTCTAACTCTTTCATAGATAATCACATAGACATATTTTTATATAAATGCACTGTTGTGTTTGTACTAAAGAGACTGTTTTTGCTGTTTGACCCTGACAACTTTTACATCGCACTCCTCCTTTTTATTTTTTGCATAACATCTGGACAACTTGATGAGAAGCCCGGCCCTCTCCCTCCCTTGGGCAGTGGCGGAAATCTCAAACTGGGGAGGCATCACCTCAGTAGAGACTTTTCCAGAGGTTCCAGTCTTCAAGTACAATAAAAATGCAGGCTACCCACATCTCTTGCTCTTGTTTTAGTCCAGGTAGGTTGTGAGTCTTTGGGGAATCATTTTGCTGTTTATTGTGTGAATAACACACATCCTATGCATGGATATCTGTGTGTCCTTTGTCTTGATATCTACAGATAACTAGGGAAGGTGGGTGCTTTCTGGTCTCTAACAGCATATGCTAGGCTAGGCACTGAAATAAACAGTGATCATATAGTGTATGCCTCTTCATTTTTAGTATGATCACTTTATATTCTGTTTCTTCCTTTTTCTTACCCTCAGTTATAATGTACTCACTAGTTGACATCTAAAATTATAAATTAATTTTGGCTAGTTTAAAGTGAAATATGTAGAATAATACAATATGCACTCTTGATGATTTTAATATTTTTTGAGTTTTGTTCATATGGTTGTGTTAAGAATAATGTATTTTGTTTTGCACTATCACAATGCTATTCACTTGTGTGGTTTTTGTATATTTTGAGTAGTACTTCTATTAACATTATCTTCACTTTTGGTACATGTTCTTGATGGATATCACATAGGAGTAAAATTCCTATAACACTAAGTATGTTTATGGACCTTATTAAATACAGACAGAAAAGTTCTTCAGATTATACCAATCCATACCTACTATGAGCTTGTAAAAGTTATTTATATTCCTAATTAGAAGCAAAGTTTCTCTTACACTTGAAGATACTAAGGAATATTTTCTATGCATTCCAGTATTGAGTTATTTTAATAATATTCAAAGTAATTATTTGACAAGATTGAAAACTTTAGTTTTCCACGTTATACAGATAAAAAAATTAGACAATAGAAAGCGCATCAAAATGCTGTGACAATTTTTCAGTGGCATTTTAAGTGTTTCTAATTTCCATAATAATCATTTAATAGGAAAGTTATAAGCTTAAGTCTAGAAATGGATTTTTTTCCAGCAAAAAGTAGAGAGGTTGATAATTCAACAAATCAAATCACTACTCTGAAAATGTATTTTTCGTGTTGTGTGAATGCTTTATCTAGAAACTCTACTTGCATAAGTTGGAGATGGTTAGAAGAGCAAATGGTGTTTTAGAAAAAATAGGGGCATTGTCATTTTTTTCTGCTAAAATGAGCCCTCATTGTAGTTCAGGTATTTCATTTTCACCTCCTATTTAGGGACTTCCTTAGTTATCAAGAGCACTTATATATAATTTTGAGGGACAGAGCAGAGCTCTTAAAATTTAGTACCAATGCTTGCACTGGGTTATCTTTTTGTGAAAATTTAAATGCGAATGGTAAAATAATGATAGTGGTTACAAATGGACACTCAATTATCACATAAATTCTTCGAATAAACTATGATAAAATAAGCATAAAATCAGTGGACAAAGACTTCATATTTCAATGTGCTGAGAAAACTGGATGTGATGAAAGTGTTTAATTTTTTTCTTTTTCAATTTATTTCATATCAATTCAGGATGGATTAAGTACTTGAATGTGACAAAACCAAAGGGAAAAAAGAAAAATAATTCTGAAATATAAGTATTTTATTTTGAGATAAGACAATATTGCTTAGATCATTTTCTTTTTAGAAACATATATTAGTACATGTCTGCAGTTCATGCAGTTTACAGTCATCTCGGGAGCGGTTCCACGCACATGTGACAGCTTGCTTCTTTGCCCCCTTCCCCACCTCCCCTCTCCCCCAGGGCTTCCCTTATCCCCTTTTCGTATTGGTCGATATTATTTGTCTTAGCTCAGGTTACGGGATATACTGTTTCCGTGAATTGGGGTTATCATGCTCATGCACATACCATATTTTTATTCTTATTTTCTCTTCTTTTCCTCTTCATTCCTTGTCCTAGGTCCCTTGGATTGCTACCCTGTCACCAGAGACCTGTCTCCTTGCCCCTTTCTGTATACACTCTCTCATTGTTTTGTTCATACTATTCCTCACTCACATCTGATTTCACTCAGTATTATATTTTTCAGGTACATCCATCTTCCTACAAACATCTCAAATCTGTCATTTTTTTAAACAGCTGAGTAGTATCTCATTATACGCAGATGCCACATGTTCTTGATCTAGTCGTCTGTTGACGGGTATACAGGTTGCTTCGAGGATATAGCTATTATGAATTATGCTGCTATAAACTTTAGTGTGCAAGTATCGTGGTAGTATGATGACTCAAATTCTTTGGGGAAGATACCTACCCGGGGGAGAACTAGTTTTATGGAATTTATAATTTAATTCTTTGAAAAATCTCCATACTGATTTCCATAGTGGTTGTACTAGTTTCCATTCCCACCAACAATGCAGGAGGCTTCCCCACAGCCTCGCCAGCATTTGTCATCATCTGATTTCCTAATGACTTCCATTCTTTCCAGAGTAAAATGGAATCTTAGCATTGTTTTAATTTGCATTTCTCTAGTGGTCAGAGATATTTGACATTTTTTTCATTTATCTACTGAGTATTTGTATTTCTTCCTTTCTGAAGTGTCTGTTCTCTTGACCATTTCTTGACTGGTTCTTTCATTTTAAGTGGTTTATTTATGTATTTATTTACTTTTGAATTCTTTGTATAATCTAGAAATCAGCACTTTAATGAGTAGCTGGCAAAAGATTTCTCCTATCCTATAGGATGTCTGTTCGTGCTACTGATTGATTTTTCTGCTATACAGAATTGTTTTAGTCTGATATAATCCTCTTTGTTGATTCTTACTGCTATTTCTGGTACAAATGAGCTTTTGATTAGAAAATCCTTTTTTACACCTATATCTTCAACTATTTTACCTATTTTATCTTCCAGAAGGTTTACTGTTTCTGTTTCAATGTTTAGATCTTTGATCCATTTTGATTTTAATTTAGTATATGTTAAGAAGGTCCAGTTTCATTCTTCTGCAAATAGATAACTAATTTTCCCACACCACTGTTGAATAAATTATCTTTCCTCCATCACGTGCTTTTGGCTCCTTTGTCAAAGATTAGATAGTTGAATGTGTCTGTTGAAGTTTCTGTATTCTTGATTCCATCCTACTGATCTATGTATTTGTTTTTGATGCAGTATCATACTGTTTTTATCATTATTGGTTTTTATTATAGCTTGAAGTCAGGTATTGCTAGGCCACCTGCTTTGCTCTTACTGCCCAGAATTACTTTTTGCTGTACTTGGTCTCTTCTGTTTCCATACGATTTTAGGATTGTTCCTTGTAGATCTGTAGAGTACACTGCTGCTATTTTGATTGGGACTGCACAGAATCTGTATAATAAGTTGGAAGCATGGTCATTTTGATAATACTAGTTTTTCCTATCCAGGAGCAACTTTCCATTTTCTGATGAGCTCTGGATTCTCCTTCTTCAGGGCACTGTAGTTTTCTTTGTGGAAATCTCTTTCATTTCCTTTGTTAGATTAATTCCTATATATTTCATTTTTCTTGAGGCTACTGTGAATGGCATTGTTTTCATAGTATCCTTCTCATCTTGTTCCTTATTGGTATACACAAATGCTAATGACTTTTTGTGCTGATCTCGTATCCTGCTACTTTGCTGAAGTTAGTTACTGATTCCAAGGAGTTTTGGTGGAGTTTTGGGGTACTCTATATGGAGTATCATGTCATCTGCAAATAATGATAATTTGAGTTCTTTCCTTCATATTTGTATCCCTTTTATTTCTTTCTCTTAGCTAATTGCTCTGGCTAATGTTTCAAGCACTATGTTGATTAGAAGGAGTGATAGTTGGCCTCCTTGTCTTCTTCCTGAATATAGGGGGAATACATTGCTCTTTTTCCCCATTTAGTATGATGCTGGATATTGGCTTGTTATAAATAGCCTTAATCATATTCATGTATGGTCCTGCTATACCTGTTTATCTTAGAGTTTTTATCAAGAAGGAGTGTTGGATTTTGTCAAAAGCCTATTCTGTGTCTATTGATATGAATATGTAGTTTTTTACTTTGCTCCTGTTCATGTGATGTATTACGTTTTTTGACTTGTACATGTTGAACCATCCTTGCATCTCTGGGATGGAACCTAGTTGGTCACAATGTATCATCTTTTTGATACTGTGCTTCATACTATTTGCTAATATCTTGTTGAGGATTTTTAGGTCCATATTCATAAATGAGATTGGCCTGTAATTCTCATTTTAGTTGAGTCTTTATCTGGCTTTGGGATCAGAGTGACACTGGCTTCCACTAATGAATGTGGGGGAAATCCATCCCTTTTAATTTATTTGAAGAACTTGAGGACTGTTGTGAATAATAGATCATTAAAGGTTTTATGCAATTTATCAGTGAATTCATAAGGTTCTGGGCTGTTTTTAGTTGGTATATTTTTTTATACCAACTGAGTCAATTTCATTGCTTGTTATTTGGTTGTTAAAAATGTATGTCTTGAGTTGGTTTTGTTAATTTTTATGTTTATGAATCTGTCCAGTTCTTCAGATTTCTTAATTTGCTGGGATATGATTTTTCAAAATAGTTACTATCTTCTGGGTTTTGACAGTATCTGTTGTGATTTCACCTTTTACATTTCTAATTACATTGATATACTTTTTCTCTTGATGAGTTTGGTTAAGGGCTTATCTATTTTATTTTCTTTCAAAGAATCAATTCTGTGATTTGTTGATTTTTTAACAATATTTTTAGTCTCAATTTAATTGATTTCCACTCTGATTTTAATAATATACCTTCCTAATTTCAGTCTGTTGTAGCTTCTCAAGAATCTTAAGATTTCTCATAAGGTTATGTGGGCTAGTTCTGTTTTCCTAAAGTATGCAATGATGGCAATGAATTTTCCTTTTAGGGCTGCTTTCATAGTGTCCTAGAGGTTTTACTGAGTTGTATAGTCATTACCATTAACTTCCAGATATTTTAAAATTTCTTTGTGACTTCTTCTGTGGCCCATTGTTCTTTAGTAGTGTGTTAGTTTTCCAGGTGTGTTCGCCTTTTATGAAACTTCTTTCATTGGTTTCTATTTTCATTGCACAGTAGTCTGGTAATATGCTTGGGGTGATTTCAGCTCTTTTACATGTACTTACACAGGTTTTGTGCCCTAGTACATGATCTATTTTGGAAAAAGTACCATGTGCTGCTGAAAGGAATGTATATTCCATTGTATAAGGGTGGAATACTCTGTATATATCTATTAAGTCCATATGTTCAAAGTTGTGGTTCACCTCTGAAATTTCTTTATTTGCTTTTTATTTAATTGACTTAGATAATTTTCTTTCTATAATCTTCCATTTCTTTGGAGTTTATATGTTTGATTTCTTTTAAGCAAATCAATAATTTATAAATTTGAAAGCCAAAATACTTATTTGAAATTATGATACAAAGTAGCAGAAAATTACTAATGTTTATAGTTTTAATATATAGATTGTAAACATAAAAATTATTATTCAAAATACTAAGCAAAGAATTACATAGCTTAAGAGAAGAAATATACAAGACTGAAGATACAAATATAAAAATCTTTAAAAACATATTTAGCCTTGTTAATAACTAAGGAAATACATGGTTTTAGAAGTATTTTTGCTAGTTGCTTTGTCAAAATAGCAAATATTAATTAGGCAGCTTTAATTAGTTTTAGCAAGAGTATAGTGAACTGAGCATAGCAGATTTGCAAGTGTACTTAGACTCAAAAACTTAAAAATATTCATCACCTTTGCTTTTCCTCTTATACATTTTTCTGGGAGAATTAACTTCTGATAAATCAAAATTAATGTAAGATATTCATCATAATGTGATTTATAACACCTCTGAATTTGGTAAATTCCTCACTAAACAAATCCCTCTATTATTGTACATTTATATGTTAAAATATTGTGAATGTGCTGAATGCCTGAAAGAAAACTTGCAAAAATTCATGAAAAATTAAAGGGAAGAGAATAAATAACCAGGACGAATTTGCCATGGCAGAGTCTGTTAGTGTCTTCTCTCTGAAGATGCAGTTAGGACACACTTGTAGTTATAGAGGGTCATACGACTTAACTGGATGGAATATTTGTAGAACTTAGGTACTTGACAGGGGTCTTCCATTATGAGGTCATCTGTGCTGGTTCCATGTATAGGGAGAGAGCAGATGGAGATGTCCACAGTGACTTAGACAGTATAGGATAATGATGGAGAAGGTTTGTCCCCAGAGGAACTATCCATCTCCTAACATCCAAGTGTTCAGAATGAGCAGAAGTTAAACTTCTATTAAATTTGGACTGCTGAGAAATTTGGGATATAGATTTGTTTAGCACTAGTGTTGTTATGCTTTTAAGTAGTACATGCTACACATAAAAGGAGACAGAGAGACAGAGACAGAGAGAAACTTGTAGGAACTGACAGGCACACTGACACACTTAAAATGATTATGACAGACATGCTTCACATTTTTCGGTTGCATAGATTTGCCTAAAATTTGTAAGGAGAACAGCCTGGCAGTAACACTTAGAGCAATAACAGAGCCTTTTGGATCTTTCTTTGCGAACAGCAGAAGGTCTCTCATACTTTTTGACATCTCCAGGAGTAGTCCAAGTTTTCCATATGTGTTCTGTTTTAAGTTGATGCTTCAGCTAGGCTGGCAGGCTGAAGTTAGTTTTCTTTGGGGGCTCTGAGGGATCTTCCACAGTGCATTCCTACAGTTTTCAGGTAGCATGATCTTTCCTAAGGCATTTTTGAGGAACCTGATTGAACAGCTGAAACTCCATTTTCAAAGGTCAATATTTACGCTATATTTTGTTTCAGCAGTGTAAAAAATAATAAAACAACTCAAAAACAAAAACCCTAAATATTAGTTAGCACTTCAGAGATGCTATTTTCAGTGCACTAACACATTATGTTTTCTTTAATGAAGAATTGATTATGTTAGACAACTAATTGTGATTTAACAAATTAATTCGCTCCATTAATATGGTGTGATGATAACCTTGGATCATGGGGAAGATATCATCATTTCTACTTGGGATTAAAATTCCAAGAAAATAGCAGTTTATTAATAATACTTTTAAAGAAGTGGGGTAAAATTTTTTTATATTAGCTTCATTCTTCATATAAGTAATATCTATACTATTTGATCACATTTTATGCTTATAATAGAAATTTTTATATACATTCCTGTATTTTATACTATTTCTAATGATAATGAATACGACATTGGTTGTTAGGTTTCATATTATAATCTGTATAATTGTATTGCTTAATAGCACAGATATTCCTATTTTGTATATTTTATAGATAAAGAATTATTTCAGATAATGTTTAACTCAGCAGCAGCCATGTAATTGTGGCAAAGTCAAGATGTAACCTGTTTAGTCAGGAACCTAAGAGGAATCAGGAGTTCTTGAAATAGCATATTTTAAAAAGAAGTTATTTATAAAAGATGCTATTTGTTAAGACAGGTGTAGATAGAACAGGAACAGGAGCTCTTAACTCCTGAAGGTCTG
The DNA here is from genome assembly GCA_004027595.1 of Dinomys branickii. Classification (NCBI taxonomy): domain Eukaryota; kingdom Metazoa; phylum Chordata; class Mammalia; order Rodentia; family Dinomyidae; genus Dinomys; species Dinomys branickii. The sequence goes on along the minus strand of PVLD010008146.1, from coordinate 1,725 downwards.
AAGGGAGAAGAGGAGGGAACAATTATTGCAGTACAGAGAAAGGGATTACTGAAAAATCACTAATTTCCTTGAGAAAGACAGTGACCTTCAGCAGAGGGAAAGCAGCCATTTTGGAGGGAGGGAGATGGGGGGTGAATACAGAAATCTTCCTCTTCTCTGTCCTTCTGGTTCCTTTTCAAGCTCCCCTATCAGCAAACCCAAGCAGAAACTAAAGGACTCTGTATGTTGCACGTAAATCAGACTTGAGGGCAGGATGCAAACTTCAAGAAGGTGGAAGGGAAAGACTCTATCATGGGACTCCCGGCTCCATTAGACTAGTGTACATTCCCATCACTGAAGATTAATGATGAAATGAGTAGTGATTAATTAATGTCTTATTGTATACAACTGGTGATTTATAAAATATCTCTTCCTTCCCCCCTAGAGATCCATATTGTGCTGCTCTTGATAAAAGAGATGGAGACCAAATTATTAGTTTCTCAATTTCATTTAATCCTGTAACTTATGTCACATTATATAACCAAAGAAATAAAGGAAGAAAATGGAAATAGAGGTTTTGTAAATTGGGAAGGGAAGAAGGTTTGGAAGGAGAGGAGGCAAAGGAGATAAAAAAGAATTACAATTTCTACGTACATGTACAAATCCTGTATGATGAACATGATCATTAAGTACCACAAGGATGTACGGATTTTAGAAAAAAAGAATCTTGTACTGGATATTTGTTATTTATTTATTTTTTGGCAGCTCAGCTTCTAAATTTCTCTGTTCTACACATCATATCTCACTAGTCATTTATACACTTCCCTTTAGACTTTGCATCTGAGGAAGATACAACAACAAGAAGAACAAGAGAAATTACTTGAAGCTGCAACATGGAGCTATGAGACCTGAAACCAGACTTAGGGATATGAAGTGATGTTCACTGCTGCTGGCGCCATCAGGGAATGGCCTGACGTGGCAGCATGGTCAGCTGCATGTTTAACTTTACAGAGGCACTGTGTTATGACTTTGGCTCTTGTTCTTATTATCCAGGAGACTGCCTTAATTTCCATTGCTTTTATTCAGGTGGGCCAGCTTACGATTGTTTGACATAATAGTGGTGTGAAGGTGATACTCATTTCATAGAAACTGTGCTTCAAATTTTGACTCTGTCTTCCTTTATCTAGCTTATTGATAGGTTGGTTGGATGCTTTCTTATGATCCTGGGCAGCAGCAGTGAGCCAGTTTTAAGACAGCCACCTAACTACAGGGGAAACAGTGAGCACTCTGCTGTAAACTGTGTTGCTCAGCTTTGATGTTTGTTTTTTATTTTTTTTTTAACTTTTTAACTTTTTTTTTTTATTTTAAAAGTAAAAGAACAAAAACATATTAACAAACAGACACAAAGTAGCATAAGAATAGTACAATCCAAACTGAGTTACAGACAAGGTGACAGGGAATCAACAATGGTTGTTGCATTACATATTGATAACTTTGAAGTGTATACTCAGGAAAACAGATATAGAAATGCAAAATTGATCAAACAAATAATCATCAACTATTCCTTACAATAAAGTGACCTAAGTCAGTAGTACAACTATGTTAGATATGCTGCATATACATACATACTTACTTACATACATAGATAATTTTCCTTTCCTTCCTTTTTCGTTTTTTTATGTAATTTTTCTTTTTAAAGTGTGAAAGAAAAAGAACTACATCAACAACAACAGCAAAAAAAAAAAG
>PVLD010008145.1:0-86180 GCA_004027595.1 Dinomys branickii | reverse complement strand
GCCCTACCACATCTCCCCCGGCATCTCAGAGAAATACGCCCAGTTTAAACTTCCCAGCCGAGGTTCCGGCATTCACGCTCACCAAGTCTGTCTCGAGCTGGTGGTGTTTATTAAGGAGGTTCGCTCCCTTGCTGCTCACCCGGTCGCCATCTTCCCCGGATCTCTGTTTACTTTTCTACCTACAAAGCAGCCAAGAGGAGAAAAGCGCTCCTCAGACCACCGACTCCAGCCAGCAAAAGAGCAAGATTCTCTATCTTTAGCTGGAGGTTCAGAACAGCGTCCCTCATCCTGCATCTGAGCCGACACAGCAGTACCGTTTAAGGAATGGGCTTTGCAACCTCCAATGTAACCATCCACTGCCATCTGTGGTCAACCCCATCATGCTCTGTGACACTACCATGGCAAATTGTCAGATTGTATCTTCTTTAAGCTGTCAATAGACCGCATTCTAAAGACAGTAGAGCCAGTCATGGTGGCACACCTGTAATCACAGCCCTTGGGAAGCTGAGGCAGGAGGATCACTGCAACTTTGAGGCCACCCTGAACTGCATAGCCAAACCCTGTGTCATAAAGAAAAAAGAAAAAAAAAAGATAGCAGAAAATGTTTGTGCTTTGAGCTCTAGAGAAAAAGGGTTTGGTTATAAGGGTTCTTGCTTTCACAAAATTATCCCAGGATTTTTGTGCCAGGGTGGAGACTTTACATTCATTTGGTAGCAAGTCCATCTATAAAATGTGATTTTAAAAACTACAGCGAGAGCCACGGATATAGGTCAGCGGCACAGTACCTGCCTGGCAAGCACAAGGTCCTGAATTTGATTCCCGGTACCAAAAATACAGTGAATGTTTAAATTTTTTCTTAGATTTATTACAGTGAGAGACATCTTGCCATTAATCCCTCTCAAAATCCCTCCTCACTTCAAATATGCTTGGCCCATCATCTCACCCCTTTCTGAAGCAGTTCTTTCTTGAGTGTCTGATTGGGTTGTGTCTGCTGCAATATTCTGGATCAACTCAAAATATTTACTTTTCATGACCTTTTTTACTTTGGGGCAAAGTCAAGTTGCACAATGCCAGATCTGATGAATGTGGTGGGTAAGGATCTATTATAATGTCAAGGAGAAATTTCACCAAAGTTGCACTTGATCAATGAGTGTAACCATATAAAATAGGGTGAATGTTTAAATTTAAAAATTTATTACCACAAAAGACACGTTGTCATTAATCTCCTCTGATAATACTCGTGATACCACCCTCACTTCAAACGCTGATCCCTTCATTGCTGGCAATGTGCCTTTTTCTGTAGTTAAATTTTTTAAATTTAAACATTTCACTGTAACATTTGAATATCTCTTGTACAGAGAGAAATGTAATGATGAGAATTTCATCCTGAAGCAGGTTCTGGTATCTTGTGCATGACAAATTCTGGACCCAAAACAAATGCTTTCCTCCCAACACTAATTGGCATATGGCAGGCACGTGGTCTTTGGGAGAACCATGTAAGGTCATGTAAGCCATGGAACATTTTGGTTCCTAGAATGGTAAGACCATCGCTAAGGTCACTGCTGCATACCGACACCTACAATACATCTGACTTCTGTTTTATCTTAACCACTACACCATTGCTTCCATTGGTCAGGAGCACACCCTGTCACCCCATCTGTTTACAGTATCCTAAAATCTTTGTGCTGTCACTAAAGTTCTTTGGGTCTCATATTATCCCTATCTCTTCCAAATATAGCTAAATTACCAAGTTAAGTCTATGACTCTGAAATAAAAACTAACAGAGAGAAAGGAAGGAAGGAAGAGAGAAGAGGTGAGAGAAGGGAAGGGGAGAGAGGAAAAGGGAAGGGAAGGGAAGGGGAGGGGAGGGGAGGGGAGCGGAGGGGGGAGGGGAGCGGAGGGGGGAGGGGAGCGGAGGAAAAGAAAGGAAAGCAAAGCAAAGCAAAGCAAAGCAAAGGAAAGGAAAGGAAAGGAAAGGAAAGAAAAGTGGCTCCTCTGCAAAGCTCAGGCCCAAAACTAGGTCCTGAAAAGCCCTAATCTGTTTCGTTTGTCCCGACGCATGCTGGGTTTTCCGATGGAACTGTCTTGCTTGCATTACATATCATGGATAATATCTTGCTCACCCAAAGCCCCTCTTATTTTTGTTTGCCATGGTGCAGGGGTGGGGCACATGTATGTGCATGAGAGTTTGTGTTCGTTTCATTTGGGGAGCTGTCGGCCTCCTCAGTTCATGCCCAGCATTATCATGTGTCTGAACAAGGCTCCTCGCCTGTAAGTATCTGCTTTCTCCTCCTTTACCTCCCTTCTTGGACACCTACTCCAATGCGTACACATACACATCATGGAAGTAAAGTAATATGGGCTTGGAGAGATGCTTAATTTATGTAAATGTTACTGTGCTCTGGGTAATCATTGTTTCCTTCAACACTACGCCTTTACAGCCTGTTTGTTTTCAGCATGCGTTTATAGTACGTGCTCTTGATGCTTTGCATTCCACTGGAGACAGTATAGCCCTTGATACAGGTGACACTTCAGATCAGCGTGGAAAGGGTGAATTGGATAACAGCATCTCTCAGCATAGGAAAATAGATGTATTTCAGTAGTGCTTTTTAAAGAGAACTGGGAGCTGGGTGTGGTAGCACCTGCCTATACTCCTAGCTACTGGGGAGGCCAAGGTAGGAGGATGACAAGTTCAAGGTCAGCCTGAGCAACATAGCAAGGTCCTGTCTTTTTATAAAGGTGAAGAAGAGACCGCACACACACTCATAGTGGTTTCAATAAGAGAAACGTGTATTTTCTTTCATGAAACAGCCAGAGGTAGGTGTCCAGGGCTGGCAAGATGCTGCTGTCCTCCACATAGGGCTTACATCTCTGAGCTGACCTCTCCCCTCCATCACCCCCACCTGCCAGAAGAAAGTGACTACAGGGTGAGGGAAGCACATTCCCAGTTCTGTCCTAGGGAAGACCCAGAGGTGAGACACCATTCTGCCTGCAACCCATTTCTGACTGCCTGGCTGGGAGGGAAGCTTGGGGTCCCAGCCAGATACCTAGCTACAACTCCACTTCCCTGCAGGAGAGTAACCGGTGGGGACATCTAGTGGTGTGCAGCTTTGCTCCTCCCCCAAGGAGTGGACAGCCTTTGAACCACGCACCTGACTACTTCCCCTGGGTGCTGAGGCCCGGGCCCTAGCGGAGGCCGGCTCACACGTGTGCACAGGGTTTCGCGAGGCCTCTTGGGGTCTTAGAAGCACTCCTGCCTTCGTGTCGTTCACTTGCTCTCGCTTTACCATCACTGTGCGTTCTCATCTAATTTCTGTGACAGAAAATCATTTGCTGTTGATAAGACATCTGTATTTTAAGAAGTCATCCCCACTAAAAAGAAACCTCTGTTCCATGGGATGAGAAAGGAAGCAGGGAGATAAGTTGCTCTACATATGGAATAAGAAGGCAACACTTGGCGGGCATGGTGGTGCACGCCCGTAATCCCAGCACTCGAAGGCTGAAGCACGAGGGTTGTTTGGAGTTCAAGGTCAGCCTGAACTACACCGCAAGACCTTGTCTCATAAAAAAGGACAGTACAGGAGGTGATTGAAAGACGGGGGAAGTCTGGGGGAAACTACAGATATCACAAGGAAGATAGTGAGAGGCAAACCTCTCCCCCACCCCCACTGTCTTGGGCAAAGCGTGTACCTTCCCCAGTGTTTGCCATTGTATATTAGGGGTTAAAGGATCAGATTCAAACACTGCTGTATCTAGCAGCCAAGTAAGCATGAGCTGAGAGCAAATGCTGTCCTCAAGGGCCTAATCACTCCAGGTGGAAACCCCCTGCATTGTAAAGAGCTAAATTCTTTGGGCTGGAAGAGATTGGAAAGCAAGCATCACCACCCGCGTGGTTCAGTGGAGTCACTGGGGCTTCCCAGGGAGCCCATAGAGATAAACAAGGACAGAACTTGAAAGCAAAAAAAAAACTTTTTTCAAAGCTGAGTGTGGTGCAATACACCTGTCATCCCACCACTTGGCAGGCTGAGGAAGGAGGATCGCTGCAAGTTTGAGGCCAGCCTGGGCTACAAAGTGAGCTCAAGCGCAGCCTGAAGTGCAGAGCGAGACCCTGTCTCAAAAAGACAAAAAAAATTTTCAGGAGAGGATGCTGAGGCCAGACTGAGTGACAGGCTAAGGTGAGCAGCAAAGCAAGGCCACGCCCTGGTTCTCCGGCGCCTTATCCTCTGTGCTGAGGGAGTTTTGTGACGTAACAACCACAGTAACAGACTCCGTCTGGCCTCCCGCACCTTAGGACATCTCTCTTCTATTCATTCAAACTAGAAACCCACATGGGTTGTGCACAGCGGTAACACAGAGAGGACAGCTCGATGCCGAGGTTGGCTTTGTTCCCAACGCGATGTTTTGTCCCGACTCTGCTCACCCCTCGGCAGGCTGAGGGACCCTCAATCATTTGCATTGTTTAAAATTTGCTTTATTTTATGACACAAAAAGCCAAAACAGAGCACTTGTTGCTATTTTAAGCCCTCAGCAATCTCCCGCTCCCAGCTCCTCCAAAGCCTGTTGTCGTTCTCCTCCTAGGGTCCGGCTCGCATCTGCATGTTACTGCTTTATTCTTCTCTTGGGCTTCACTGGTTCATCTTAATTGCCCCTGTGAGATGAGCCAGGCGTGGTGATTTGTCCTGCTTCTGTTCACACAGCATCCTGTGCATTCTGGCAGAATCAGGCCTGGATGCCGGAGACTTGCAACTTCCAGAATGCAGTGAACTCAGCTGTGAACGGAGCATCCCCCAGGACACGATGTTCCTCCCAGCCGCTTGGGATGAGACGGGCTAAGTTTGCACTGGAGGAAGGGGAGATGGTATCATGTCTGCTGCATAAATTATTCAACCTTCGCTTCTTTTCCTTTGATTCCTTGAAGGCAGAGGATTGATTTTACAGGAAAAAGAACTGATTCACACAACTTGTCTTGGACTCCCCCTGCCCACTCAAAATAGCCTCAGAGCAGAAGGAACACTGCCAAGGAGCTTGACCTGGACCGAAAGCCTGCTGGTGCTGGTTTCCCAGAGATGTTCAAGGAGCGAACAGAGCCCAAAGCACTGTGTGTGCTTGTGGCTGGCGGGCTTTTGCCTGCTGTGTTCAGCACGCTCCCTCCCCACATCCTGTGGTCTTGAAATGTGGCCTCACAGCATCAGTGCATCACACCCTCTGAACTGTGTCCATGAACACAGCCCGCAGCATGACCCTGGCCTGCTCCAGTTAATCTTCCCCCTGTGCCAAGCTCCTCACGTCCAGAACAGCTCCTCCTGTCCTCAGGGTCTCAGCATCACGATCCCCAACCTCCAGGCTCGAAGAGACTGGATAACAGCCTGAAGATACTCAGGCTGGAGGGTGGTCCCTGGCTCTGTGCTGGAGTCCCTCTGCCTCTTCTCTCCGCCCCGACAGGAGGGCCCTGGACCCAGGGCCCTGGGAAATTGGAGGAAGCTTCTGGGCTGGTGAAGCTGCACCCTCAGTGGCCAAACAAAGCCACACATATTGGACCGCCTCCTAAGATGTGGTAGGGCAGCTACTCTCAGGAGGCACATCTGGGGTTAGGAGTGTGGATCATGGAGACATATGGTTGGGTTCATTTCCAGGCTCTACCATTTACCAGACAGCTTTGGCTGTTACTTAACCCCTCAGTGGCCTCCGTTTTCCTGTCTCTAAAATGGGTATGGTAATTCTTATACTTACCTGGTAAGATTGCGTAAATAGAATAGCACCTGGAACAGACTACATGCTCAGTAGCTATTAGCTGTCATTCACATTTTACAGGTAAAGAATCTGAGTGTTGAGTAGAGACTTGAGGTTCCATTTCTAGAATTCTTTCCATCCTCCCATAGGAGCCCAGCTCATGACCAGAGCCACAAAGCTGAGCACACTGAAGCCTCTTCACTCCCTCAGTTCCCGCGTCAGCTGCCTGCCCAAATGACCAGCCACCAACACCTACCTCAGGCAATCCGCAGTTCCCTCCATGATCAGCAGCCTTCTTTCTGGAGTAGTAACTAGATATATTTTTTATTTCCAGAAGCTTTGTCATCTTTTACCACAGAAGTGTTCAAAGCCTCAAGAGTAAAGTGCAATGTAATTATGCCAGAGATTAAATCAGCATTTAAAGGCTAATTTTGACACATGCCTGGAGCAACAGAAGTAGGATGTGTTAAACAGGTTGGCTTGGTGACAGCACATGCCAGTCCTATGGGGAGAGCATTCAAGTTCAAGTGAAAACACTGTCCAGAAATATAATGTGCTTTCTCTCCCTAGGCTGAATGAAGCTCTGAGCCACAGAATATGCCAACAAGGTCTCTGATGAAGCCATTATGTGATTTAATAAGCAGGGGACTTGCCCAAGTGCAGGGGCCCATACACAGATCCAAGCCATTGAGATACAAGGTTGCTGGGACTTACATAAAATTGGTATCAAGCACATGGTATTAGGACTATTACTAAACTATGAAAACTGCTGTGCTTCAGAGACAATTTTAAAGCATCAGGAGTCCAAGCTGCCACTTTCAAATGGTGGCAGATTTCAGGTCCTCACATCCATGCATGCATGCGTGCGTGTGTGCGTGCACGTGTGTGTGTGTGTCTTCCTGATGATTCCTGATACGGTTTGAGTGTACCCCCTAAGGGTGCATGTGTTGCGAGCCTGGGCCTCAGCATGGTGATGTAGGGAGATGGTATGGAACGCTTGAGAGATGGAACCTCATGAAAGGCCACTGGGTCAATCCACACGCCCAGATCATGGGACCAAATTGGTCCCCAAAGGGCTTTTATGAAAGAGCTCTGCCCATCCCCATCTCTGTCTTGCTGTCTCGCCACACACATCACACTGTTGCCAACTGCCGTAAACGCCATCACCGGAGCCCGGGCCATCTGTCTGGGCACTCAGCCTCCAAAACTTGAGCCCCATAAAGCTCTTTTCTTTAAAAATTATCCAGCCTTGAGCATGTTACTGAAACAGAAAACAGAGCAAATGCACTTCCAACTCAAATATAAGGGTGTAGAATACAGTGATAGCTCATGGATCACAAGCTCAATTTCTTTCCACAATTCTGGTCACAAATCAAATTGGATGAGAACCAAATCCAATTTCCCCATAAGGTCAGCATGGAACCTAACCACTGGATTGTATTTGGTTCTTGTCCAGTTCGGTTTACAACCAGAATCATGGAAAGAATTAAGTACCACTGCACTAAGATGGACTCTCCTTTTTATTTGAAAGGGTCCCAGGCCTAAGGTAGAGAATCTTTTCCCTAGGCTAGTGGCAGTCTATGTGGACAAGGTGTGAGGGGTTTTATCTGGCTACAAGCCCAGCAAGAACTCACTGTGTAGTGTATGAGCCCATCAGGAACACATTGTGTGGCGTAGTTATTAAAACTAGCCAGGGTGGAGGCACACAGCTGCATTCCTAACACTCCAAGAGGCTGAGGCAAAAGAATCACAATTTTGAACCTAGCCTGGACAACTTAATGACTTGGTGAGATCCTGCATCAAATTTTCTATAATCTTTACTAGTACATGTTTGCAGTACCTGCTTACATTCCTACTGTGGGGCTGGAACATGGCCGTAACACATCCTAATTCCTTTGTTCGTTCCCTTTCCCTCGCCTGGCCCCATCTCCTGATGCCCTTCCCATCTGAGAAAGATCTGTCTCCCTACTTCCTGTTATCTATCTTTCACTTTGTTCTTTATTTTTAAAAATTAAAAAGGGCTGTGACTATAACTCAGTATGAAAACCCTGAGTTCAGTCTCTAGTATAAAAAGAAAGAGGGGGTGGGGAGGGGAAGGAGGAAGGGAGAAGGAGGGAGGCAGAGAAACAGGGAGAGAGGGAGGAAGAAAACTAACATAATTAGACAACATGAGTAATGAGAATTACAAAACAGGTTAATAGAAGTGCAGGGTATGAGGTGAAGATGACTGTCTCATTACGCCACACAGGACCCAGCTTGGCCCAGACCTAGCCTGGAAGGAAGTCACAAGTAGACTAATCTATAAACGCCAAGTTGTGCAGACTGAGGAGAGACTTACAAAACATACCTTGGAGGAAAGGTTGACAGCACGGAGGCTATTTAGGTAAGGAAATGATCCTAAAGCAGTTTCTAAGACTTAGGGGCAGAAGGGAAAAAGACTCAGGGACCTAAGAAAAACACATTAAGAAGATTAATTTCACTATGAAGATTCCTACAAATATATTCTTATTTATTCATAAGGAGAATATAGCCTAAAGATATCTTTATATTTGGGAACATTCTTTATAAATATGTGTTCTTTTGAATATATTATGAATGGACCAATTATATCCAATGAATATATCATATCATCCTCAGGCTATAGTCTCGTGATACCTTCTTATGTATATGCGTGTGACTCCCTTCCTCCCGTGCCTTCAGATTCTTCTCTGCTTCTCTGTGTTGTTGTCTTTGTTCTGCTTCTGGCCTGGGCAACAAGAAACCTGGGCAAAAGCATATTAAATATTCCTTAAGATAGAACAATAGGGGCTGGGGATATAGCTCAGTGGAATAAGTGCTTGCCTAGCAAGCGCAGGGTCCTGAGTTCGATCCCCAGTACCTCAAAAAAAAAAAAAAAGAAAAAAAGAATTGCTACAAGATAGAACGATAAATGAGTCCCATTTAGTGTTATTTTACTTCACTTTACATGTAAGTATGGTGAGTCAACAATGGAACACTCAGTGAATTTGATTTCCTGTAAACTGGCTTGGGGGTAAGTTATGCAGGAAGGGTGTAGCAGTATGAAAAGTTTTAGTTTGCTACTAGTCCAGCATGGACTCGCTGCGAGGGGTGATTAATAAGGACCCTAACTGTCATTTAGACAATACTGTTAGGAACAATGGCTTTTGCCCTTGACCATGGCTGATTGAGTTAGAGATGGTCAGCTGACTCAACCAAGGCCAGTCAGAATTCTTCCCTAACACTTCATAAATTGAACATGGGAGAGACAGTGAGCCTTCCTTAGGATAGAAGCCCTGGGAAGTAAGACAGGGAAGAGTCGGCAGGTGTGTTTCCCACCTGGGGACAGGTCCCCACCTGCAGGTGCTGAGTGGCAGGGAAGAACAAAGGGCATGTAATAGCAAAAGAGGAGACACCTGCATCTTTCTCTTCCTGAAGCTCAACTGAGTCCCTGATCTGCTCAAAAGAAGAGGTGCTGGGTTCGAGCCTGAGCGCGTGGGTTAGGGCACGTTTGGAGGGAGTCTCAGAAGAGGAGTGAGGCTGACAAAGAAAATGCAAAGACTTGCAAGAGCTTAGCAGCCCAAGCCGGAAGTGCTGGGAGAGCAGGAAGCTCAGCGTGCCAGAGAGGAGGCACCAGGCGCAGAGGAGAGCTGCACCCGGAAGGGACCTGTAACGGGGCTGGGGAGATTGAGCTTTATTCACCAAGAAGTGGGACCCACCTGCAGTAGTCAGGCGAGGTTCTGTCGATAGGGTGATGGAGGACGCAGAGGGTGGGCTGAAGGGTAGAAAGGCAGGGCCTGGGTGCCCTCTGCAAAGCTACCCAGAGGTCCATGAGAGGGGAGGAGGCCACACAGGTGGGAGAAAATGACAGAGGAATGTGGCGTCTCCCCACACTTCTCGTCCCAGCGCCCACCTCTGCAGGAAGTGGGGACAGGATGAAGGGGGAGGGGAGCAACCGCCTGGATTATTCTGCAGCGGCCCAGGGTCCTGGAGCATGGCCCAACTACTTCTGCCCAGTGCACTGTCTGACGTATGGCCGGAATCCTGGGTGTGCGTGCCGAGGCCTCCATCAGAGCCAACAAGACAACCCAGGCCAGTGGCCCCAGGAGGCACATCTGCGTGGCTCAGAACCTACTAATCCCTGTCTGCAACACAAACCATCCCAAATTCCTGTGCCTGGAGAGGTTCCCCCAAAGTAGAGTCACTGACCCTGCATGGCCCCGTCCCTAGGGACAGGCTCACTTCCCCCGCCTGGGTTTATCCTCATTTCAATGCCTGAGTGGAAAAATGGGGACTGGTGGCCAGGACAGCGGAGAGCAGCAGCCTTGCCAGAGCCCACTAATTCTGAACTTGGTCTCATTTCCACCACGTCCTAGGCCACCAAAAGAATGCGAACCACTGCCACTGTCCAGCCCTTGCTGCCTCCTCTAAGGGGTTCTCCTTCCTCCATATCCTCTCTCCTGCCCTGCGAAGTATCCCAGATCTTTTCTCCTGAATTTTCTCATTTAGCTCCTATATCTGCTGGTAAAAATCAATACATTTTCCCTTCTCCTAAACCTGAGACTTACATCACCTCTGCCATAAATCACTCTGCCTAACTCTCCAATACTGTAGACAAGAGGCATTCTAAACTGTGTACCTATCAAGACAGGAGTCAGATGTGACGAGTTCTCCCTTCTATCATTTTTGCATTTTTCCCTCCCATTGCTCTGCACTAGAAGAGAATACCAGGAAGATAATGCTATCTCTGCCCATGCAATTTCCCTGTTGTGCTATACAGCCAACCCCCAGCCTCTTCTACTCTATACTCTCCTATTGTTATGTGCAGAAGCTTCTTTCCACTGTTGCAGGGAAAGGTTTTGACTTGTTCCCTTGTCCCTTTGTTCCACATAGCTCATAACCCTAGACATTTGTCACAATGGTTTTCCAAGTGCTGTGCTGTCCCTGGTAAAGGTCAGCTGCTGTCCAGACAAGAAGGCAATTTTCTTTTGCCCACTGCATCTCACACTCTTCTGGGATGTCAAGATAATGTGCAAAAGCACCTATTCCTTGGAACAGGAAAAGAAACAACCTGTCTTCAGAACACTGTGCCTAGTGGCACCTCTGGACAGAATTCTCCATGAGGAAGTTCCCAGACACACTGTCTTAATTACTTTTCTCTTGTTGCTGAGACAAAGTACCTAAAGCCCAAAGTTAAAGGAAGATTAGGTTTATTTAGCTTACAGTTTGTAGAGGTTTCAGTCTGTAACTGGCTGGCTCCAAGGCAGAGGGACATGGCAGAGGGCAACAGTTCATGGTAGCAGAAGACAGCAAAAGCAACAAAAGAGGGAGATAAGACTCTTTCTGTGCCTTCTATGCAGGCTACCCACCCTAGGGTGGGTGTAGCATGCACACCCTTAATCCTAACCAGAGCTATACCAACCCGATCAGTGGATTGATTTACTAATCACAGGCCCTTAATTCCAGCACCATACACTCTAGATTCTGCCAGCTCTGAAAAAGTCCTATGACTGCATGAGGCTCTGGGAGTATATCTAGACACAAACCATAACACACTCTCTCAGTAACATCTTTCCACGGGATTCTCCTATGTTCTTGGAGGCAGGGTGCACATGTGGAGCACATGCATTTCAACAGGGCCAGTTGCAAACAGGTGTCTGGGCCATGCAGCATCTTGGGATATGCCAAATGTGGTTTCTCAAGCTCTCTCCTGAGGGGCTATTGCTTTAACTCCCTTCTGAGAAGCAAGATGGACTTCCAGCCTCCACAGAAACTTAGGACACAGCCTTACTTTCCTTACTGCAATGCACAACACTGGGTGGGGTCAAGCCTCACCTCTGCTTCTGGTCCAGCTTTCTCATAACAGGCCCAGACTGTTGACGGGGACCAGTGTGACCTGATAATATCCTGTGGCTGTCACTAGCACTCCCCATCCGTGAGTTCACAGGGAGCACCAGGCACATTACTCAATGATCCTTTCGATTTTACAAGGGCCTATCTCTAGTTGTTCTACTCTCTTTAAAAAAAAATCCCCCAGAAGTACTGTCCATTAATCCCCTAGCTAAACAAACAGAATTTACTTTTAAGTATCTGGGGTTTTTTTTCAGAGTTTCACATTTACTTGCCTATTTTTAATTCCTGAATCAGCCTCTTGGTATTGACTTCAAAGTGTGTAGGTGTAGCTGTCCCCTACCCTGGAGCGCAATTTGAATCCCACTTATCCAGAAGAAGCAATCCAAATCTCTTCCCAGGAAAGCACCAAAGAGCTATGAGGTACAGAGAAACCACACAACACAAGATAAAAAAGAAAGGGAAAGACTTTCAAAGAATATTAGCTCTTCAAGTTTTGTTTAAAACCCTCCTCTAATTTCCCCACTGGGGCTCCATATTGGATTTTGTTTTCTAGTCACCTTTAAATTTGTTTTTCACTTGTGTATTTATTTCCCATCCCAGGCATCTTTCCTGCTGAGCAGTTGTTTCTCTGAGGAACATGGAAATATGTCTACTATCTTAGTGTTATTGTCCCATGATTCCTCAAATTAATCAGGATTATCAGAAATGGAGAATCAAATTAATACCCAGTGTGCTGCAGCAGACACTGTTCTGTATTCACCAAACTCCATCTCCATTTTCGTGGGGAGGGGACACAGGCTGGACTACATTTCCCAGCCTTCTGTGCCAGAGTGGGATGTGTACCAAGTGCAGGAGAACATAATGTAAGCAGAATTGTCAAACCTCACGTCTAGGTCCGGTCCTAAAATACTTCCTCCTGATCTTCCTTTTCTTGTCTGCTAAAAGAATACAAAGGGGATAAGACCACAGAAGATAAAAGGCCCTCAACTTGGGCAGCTTGAGGGAAGATATCTAAAATTGTGAACACATGCCAGGCTCGTGGTCATAATTCATCTCCATTCCAAAGCCTCCATTCCAGGGACTCTTGGCTAAGACATCTCCTCCACTCTGACTCAGTACTTTTCTAGTCCTCACCCATCTCTCAGCCCTTCAATCCATAAAGGCAGAAGTCTTTTGCCCAGGGCTCCTCGGCAAGGAGAAAATTTGCCCCCCAGCCCAACCCAGCCAGTCTGTGGGAAGCACATGCCTTTCTCTGGCCATGCTCCTGACACCATCACAGTAACATGGCAACGCTCCACTGTTACTTTCCGTTTGGACGTTCGTCCTCAACAACCGTCTCTACAGCTGGTGGCTCAACAGCTGCCTCTTACATGTAGCTACCACATAAGCAAGTCTAGAAATGTAAAACCATCCGATTTAAATGCATCTTGGGTCTACCACCCAGTTCTGCCATCTTGCCTCTTCTTTTTCAGTTCCTCTCCTCCACCATTTCCTTCTCTCCTCGAACTCTGGCTGGACCAAAAGTTCTTCTGAATTTTTCAATCGGTCATCAGCTAATGTTGACACTTTGCCTGTCACCCTACATCATGGATACCCTGCGGCTCAGGTGTTCAGGTCAGTTGCATTGAGAAAATGCACTGTGGTCAGGAGAGACAGAGAAGGATAAGAAACAGATTCTAGGGTCTCTGGTTTGGGTGACAGCAAGAGACGCTCACTAGGGCAAGGTGATGGCTTCACTTGGAGGTATTGTCACCCAGTCAAGTGAAGATGGTGGTTCATGATCAGCTTTGATGGGTGCTTTCCTGGGCAGATGGAGGATGAAGCCATGAAATGGAGCATCTACCAAGTGTGTGGTCATGGGGAGCAGCTGGAGCATACAAGCCATTTAAGAACAGCAGAAGGGCTGGAGCATTTTGCCACCCAGCAAAGTGTGAGAATAGTCAGCTCATTTTTACCAAAGCAACAAGCTCTGTGTGTTACACTCCGCCCTTGCAGGGAGGAAATGTAAGCATCATATCAGAGGCACTGCCGCGGTCAGATGGCGTCGCATCCACTCTTTCCCCACCACAAAAAGGAAATCTTCCTGTCTTCATGCACCCTCCACTGGGCTTTGCCAAGTTATCTGAGTGGAGACCCCACGCCAAGTCTCAGAATAGGGAGGTCCCAGGAGACCCAGCTAGAGAGCAGTGCAGTGCTCTGCCCTTCCCTGCAGCAAGGGTGCTCAGGGAGGAGCAGATTAGAGAGTCAGGAGAGTGTCTGCTGCCAGTGACAGCAGCCCTGGGGCCAGTGTGCCCCTCCCACTCCTTAGCTTCCGGGGACGATTTGGCAGGACATGGTGGGACAGGTGCCCAGGCCAGCCTGTCTCACAGTCACCTCTGAACACATAGTGGGGGCTTGGGAAAGCTGGAGTCCATGCTGAGACCCGCCCAACTCCTCAGCCCTCTGCTTTCTGATGCTCCTTGAGAGGAGAAAACTCCCCGCCAAGATATCACACAAAGATCCATGAGCTAAGGAGACCTATCTGGAAGCTGCTGCCACATTCATTCTGACTTGTTTTGTGACTTCAGGGAGATCACTGCTGATCTAAGTCTTACTTTCCCAATAAGATGCTTCAAAAGCAGCACGGGGAGAGGCTCGTGGCAAATGTTCCATGTGTGCCAGTGATGAGGAGGAGGGTGGGGTGATGACAACGACGGTGTTAATTACGGACTGACCCACTTCTTAGATCCTTTCCTGTCTTGTAGCTGAACAAGCAAAGCAACTGTTTTGGTTTGGGTTGGGTTTTTTCTTCGTTTTTTTGAGGAAGGGTTTCACTGTGCAGTTCAGGTTGGCCTTAAACTCATTACGTGGCCCAGGCTGGCCTTGAACTCATGGCCATCCTCCTACCTCAACCTCCCCGAGTGCTGGAATTACAGGCGTGCACCACCACGCCCAGCTCAATGCATCTGTTTTTAACAAGCTGGTGTGATGCTAATCACAGACGTTGTTTACTACGCCCATAGTTACATAACTTCATTAACTCCTCTCACGCAAACAAACCTTGCGGGGGTAAATAATGTGAGCCCCTGTTTGGAAGATGACACAGCGAAGGCCAGAGACATGCGCCATTTCACCCAGAGCCTCATGGTTAATAAATGCCAAAGCTTGAACTGGGGCTAAGAAGAGCCGCACTCTGTACCTAAGCTGCCGCAGAACTTACTCCGTCGTCCAGGCCGAGATAGCTCAGACATGACCAGCCACCCTGGTTTGCCTATAACTGAGGCATTTCCTGGGACAAGACTGAAATTAAAAGTAGCAACACTAGCCCAGCCCGGGGCAGGCAGAGAGAGGTGGTCAGGCCACTTCTGAGAGAGGTACTTTCTGACATCTCCTGTGATTTCTTCTTTGACTAATATATTGTTTAAAGTTATGTTGCCTTATTTCCAAATATTTGGAGATTTTCTATATACCTGGTCTTTTATTTCAAGTGCAGTTTCAAGCACGCAGGTAATAGTGGGTAGCAGGATCTATAAATGTCGCCCAGGTCAAGTCAGTCACTGGCGCAGTTCAGCTTTCTATCTTTGTTCCGTCACTTACTGAGAGACAAGGAATAAAATTTCCTGCTATGACAGGTTTATGCGTTTTTCCCTTTAATATTGTCATTTTTTTCACTTCCTGTATCTTGAAGCTCTTTCACTAGGTGTGTGTACATGTATGGATGTTATGTGTCTTGACAGGTTGGCCTTTTTATCATTATGAAAGGTTCCTCTTTATCTCTAGCAATGGTCCTTATTTTGAAGTCTAGGTTAAATAATTCATAATCTCCTTTAGGACTCTAAAAGAGAAAAAGCAAAGGAAGCATGACTGTCCCTGAAACTGCCATGGTCATTTATAGTCAATGGTATTTGTCTGCACTTTCTCTCTTGCAGCACGACAGAGCTCAGCGTTTAGAGCATCATTTTATACAAAAACAAATCATCTGTTTGGTTAAAAGCCCTCCCCTCCCAGATGTGATTCGGACTTGGCTACAGGGAAGCAGCTGTTTCTGTCTGCCAAGCTGATGAGGCACTTTGTCTTGGAAGAAAGGAATAATTTACCAGCTCTCTGAGGCCCAAATCACTGGGCTCCCGGGTAGATGGCATCAGTGAGGCAGACGCTAATGCTGCCCTTTGGAAACCTCAAAAACACAAGCAACCTTCTGGAGTAACTCTCTCCTTTCTCAGATTCGTCCGTCTGTCATCTTGTCTGCAGTGGATACATGTGGATAAGGCGGCCTCAGGGTCCTTAAACCTGTGGACTCCAATCATCAACCTATGAATGTTCACGATGATTCCAGAATATACAGAGGGGCCATGTGGGTATGCGGGGTGGGCAGACAGTGGGGTCAAAGGCAGTGTGTCATTTCTAATTTAGAAGACAGGAAGGATGGTGCTCTCAAAGGCCGGAGTGGGGCTAGTATGGACCATCCTGCTTCACTCGTGTGTGCTTCTTGTTCAGCACCATGCTAGGCACCTAGTCGATGCTTACTACACATCTTTTTACATGATTCAATAAATGCATGAATGAAAATGAAGTCAGAATGTACCATCAGAGAAAAGCAGGGAATAAATCAAAGGTTAAAACTTTCACTCTTTTAGGGATTGTATTAGTGAGGGTTCACTTGCTGGTAACAGTAAACAGTCTAACTAGTTTAAGCAGAAGCGAGTTTAAATCAGGGAGTTGGGTGTTTGCAGACTCGTTGGAAGGGATGGGACAGTAAATAATCTCTAGGCTTACTGAGAAAATATTCTCCAAATAGTCACAGGACTAGTCCTCAAGTGAAGGGAACTGCCACTCCTACAGGCAGGAAGCTGCAGATGTAGGAGGCAGCTAGCTGCTCCCGCACCACACCACTGTCATCGGAGCAGGAAGCAACCAGCTAGGAGATGCTGGCTCTGGAGCTACATTGGGTCCGCTGGAATCCACCACAAAAGATAGACAGTGTGACTTCCCTCACTTACCTGTGTTCAGAGTTCAAGTCCCAAGCTAGGCCATCTATCAATTACTCTGAATCCCATCCAGAACCACACCTGGGGGGAGTTTGGGACACGCAGGTCTCATCATTCCAGTCACTTCCAGAGAAAGTTATCCTGGAGTGAGGCGGGAATGGATGCTAAGTGAACCAGCTTACAGCCTCCAGACGCCAAGGGATTAACATGGCTGGTATAAAGCAATGGAGGTGCCTGGGGGAGGGGGTTCACGTTCAAATGTCAAGAACGTCATGCTGATCAGATGAGACCCATCTCAGTGAGATCTGCCTCACTGTGAGCAGGAGGCTCCTGGTGCAGGTAAAGACTTGACATGCTGGAGCAGAGCCTTAGGTGAGTGCCCCAAGATGGAAGGAGGGGAGAAAGAAAAGCCAGGAAGGGCAGCAGGAAAGGTAACAGTGAGCATGAGGGGAGAGAAACCAAGACGGTGGGCATGCACTGAACTTCAGAGAGCCCGGGGCTGGTCAGCAGTTGATCGGAAGGCGCCCTGTAAGACTGGAGAAGCAGCAGCAAGGCTGAGAAGGAGGGAGTAAAAGCTACTTCCTGCATCTCGCAGCTTCCTGCCTATGGGAGCAAAATGGCAGCAGTCTTTGGCAAAGTTTGGTTATGATTTGAGTATTAAATATCCCCAAAGGTCCACATGGTGAAGGCTCTGACCCCAGCCTGTGGCGCTGTTGAGAGGTGATGGAACCTTTCAAGAGTAGGGTCTAGTGGAAGGAAGTTAGGTCACTGGGGATGTGCTCTTGAGGGGATACTGAGGCCTTCACCCCTTCTTGACTTTGCTGCTCAGCAGCCATGAGGTGAAGAGGCCCCCACCATGTTCCCCACCACGATGTGCTGTCTCACCAAAGGGCCAGAACAACAGAGCTAAGTGACCACGGACTGCAACCTCCAGCCAAAGGAAATCTTTCCTCCTTTTAGGTATCTTGGCCCCGGGACGGGACACTGACTAATACTGTCAGGTAAAACTGACAACGCACACACAGGCTCCCTGAGGGAAACACGCTCACATTGCTCAGGGAGACAGGTGCAGTCACAGTCATACAGAATCAGGGGAAATAATGACCTCAGTGTCCAAAAGAAGTCATCCAGAAGTAATTCATAGGGATATTCCTTGACAGAAGTTGAAAGTAAGTTCAGGTAGAATATCCCTTATCTGAAACACCTGGGACCAGAAGTGTTTTGGATTTTGATTATCTTCAGACTTTGGAATATTTTCATAAATACAATGAGATATCTTGGGGACGGGATCCAAATCTAAAGGCAAAATTCATGTATGTTCCACATACACCCACACATAGCTGCAAGGTAATTTTACAAAATATTTTAAATAATTTCGTAGGTGAAATAATATGTCAGTTGCATTTGAAGGGGTGGGAGGGCCTTTTTTCCCCCCTTGTGGACACTGAATAAACCGTTTGCTGCACCTTCATTTCGACTGTAACTCATCACCTGAGATCAGAGATGGAATTTTCCATTTGTACAGTCATGTCAGTGCTCAAGAAGTTTCCAGTTTTGAAGTATTTCAAATATATGGATTAGGGATGCTCCATCTGCATGTGTACCTACATAGATATCCACACAGATATTTTTAAATTTTGGATGAAGAAATCAAGATGACAAGTGATGTTCTAGAACAATATCATTCGTGTCATTTAAAAAAAACATACACACAAATGAATCCAGCCAGAGGACAAATTTTCTGTGTGTGTGTGTGTGTGTGTGTGTGTGTACAGACATATGTATATACATACATATGTACCCTCTTTGCAGACTAGAAGAATCCAAGGCAGCCTCCTGCTCAGGGTGACATTGTTCAGGGCATGTGGGAACAGAATGGAATGGTGAAACACAGTTTAAAAGGGCTTTATCTCCATTGCTAATTTTTTAAATGTGTGGAAGAAAATAGCAGTTGTTATGTGGTGATCATAGGATTGTTGGTTATCTCCTTTTTGTACTTTCTTATGCAATTTAATTTCTCACAAAGTAGTTTTTTAAGTAAAGGGGAGATATTCTGAAGTGGTTTTGCACATTTAATGCAACTCGATGACCCTTTGTTTCTGGCTGACACATTTGTCTTTGCTGTCCAGTGGGGCCTGGCCCGGTACACTGTGCTCTCCTGCAGTCTAAGCAAATAGACAGGCTGCAGGTGGCTTATCTCATTCGGAGAAGCAGTTTAAAATCATTACTGCTGCTGCTGCCTGGGAGGAGGGTAGATGGGGGCTCAGCCGAAGGGCCAGGTGGACCTGCAGCCCTGGTCCCTTGAGTCCCCTGCAGCTCTTGAGCAGGAGCAGGGACACCCTCAGAATCAGTGGCTTCTTCCTGAGCTTCTCTCTCATCCCACAGAGCCAGAGAGAGAGGGAAAGGGTTCCAGAAAGAAAGGTAGCCATCTCAGTGGAGAAGAGGTGAACGAAAGCAGAGGCAGGGATGAAACCTCTGCTCCCTAGGAAGCACCCACCCTACTTGGTTGCTGATCTCAGGCTGTTCCTTCTACTCTAATAAATGCTGCTATCCTGGTTGGAGGCTGGAAGGGAAACTTTAGACTGAGTCCGTACACACGCTAGGCTCTGGGACAAGCACTTACCTGTGAGAGAGACCCACTCTCTACTGCCCCCCCACGAGCCTAGGATGACCTCAGGCCCTCTGGTTGCCAGCTTGCGAACCAGCCCTGGGGAGTGTAAGCAAACAGGTGTCATCCAAGCTAGATCCATTATCTCACGGGTGTGACCAGAGGGCTGAAGAAATGGGAGAGGGGAGGGTCCAGGGCCTGAGCAAATCTGGGCTCTCGGGAACAGAATCGCTCACATCTTAGCACTGTGGCTGTCAGACTGAAGAGCCCTGGTCATCCTGAGAGTATTGCCCAAGTCACTAATTGGTTCAGTGTGGTTATGTGACCTCCCAGGCCACCACAGAGCAAAACGCTTGAGCCCTGCCCTTCTCAGTCTACGCACAGCGGAGAAGGTAACTTCCCCAAGGGAAATCAAGGAACTGTTACCAAATTGGGTTGAGCAGTCAATTAACAACCAATGCCTACCAAACATAAAGGGCTATAGCAGATGCCCATTTTACAGATAAGAAGACTGAGTTCCAGGACCACATACACAGTGCAGAACTGAGATTCCAGCTCTGTTCTTTGGGACCCACTCCCAAGTCTTTATGGGCCATGAACAGGGATGAAGGAAACAAACATTCCCCCTGCCCAGGATCAAAGCCCTGCCTGAATTTTGTCTCTACACAGTGGTCATCTCAAAGCTGCAGCTTTTCAAAATGTCCATGTTCTCTGGCTCCAGATGGAAATTAAGGCCATGACCAAGCTCATGACTTGCCGCTGTGCTATGGGACCCTGCTGGAATAATTGTCTTATTATAGCAGGCCCAGAGATGTAATTTCTCAAACTGTCTGGATGGAGTATGTGCCTGGGAAGGACAAATTAAGATGCCCTTGGAGAGACTAATCAAATAATAAATGGCTGACACACTCCCCGGAGCACCGGCTCATGGAGAAGTGGCCCTGCATGCTGTTAAGGGCCTGAGCCCTACACAGCCAGCCTGTGTGCATCTGCGTTTATGCTGGCCCTCTGGAGAGGAGAGGCGAGGCTCCCACGAGCCTCAGGAGGGGGGCATTTGATGGAGAGCAGGAAGTCAGGCTCCAAAAGAGGAGCGTTCGTTGCAAATGAAATGAGCGTGTTTGTTTCTCTCCTGAAGAGCCCAATTGATCATACTTGGAATAAAATATTCTACATGCAATCCCTGGATAACCTGATTGCCGTGGTAATAAGCAATCTTTCTACTGGGAGAGAGGCTGGGAACAAGCAGGAAGGGGCACAGGGGGAGGCGGCACTTGCACAAGCGTCTTCAGTTGGGGAATTACCATCTGACAAGGAGCAGGCAGCTTGGAACTGGCCATGCGTTAAGGGCTGATCTTACTGCATAGCCCTGGGGTGTGTGTGTGTGTGTGAGTGTGTGTGTGTATGTGTACACTACAGTGTATCTTGAACAAGTAAGAACTACTCAGCCAAAAATACAGTACGTTTTCCACCCTGAGCACTGTTGGCAGTCTGGGCTGGTTGATTCTCTCAGGCACTGTTCTGTGCACCCGAGGATATTTAATAGCCTGTTGGGCCTCGGCTCTCTAGATGCACCAGCCCAACTCACCCCCACCCATCTCTCTCCACTCCTTATTCTTCCCAAGCTTCAGCCTGCGCACTCCACCAGCAACCCTGATGGCTTCAGTCAGAAACTGGTGGGCTGTGGGCCAGACTGGGCCTGTTTTGGGTTTTTTTGCTAGTGTTTTAAATTCTTTAATCAGCAGTTAGCAGAACAAATTTCCATCTTACTCTGATAATTCAAAAACTCAGAGGAAGCTGAGATGACTTCCAGAGCTAGAACAAGCTGACACCTCCCAGCTTCAGTAGCTGGTCACCATAGCAAGAGACATCCTCCTCACTGACTGATGGGACCAGCCCCACCTTCTAGGTATCTGTGCCACGCCCCTGGTCCTTGTCAAGCTGGGCCTGAGACCTCCCATCTTGGGCTCCTCTGGGAGCTTCCGCTTTTGCCAGACCAGAGGTGAGCCCAACAGTTTTAGAGGTGCCATAATATTGTTCTCAATCTCTTTCCTCACAGACAGCTCTTTGAAGGGCACCTCATGTCTCACGAAGCTCTTTCACAGTCAGCCTCCATACCTCTCAGAAGGCAGGTGAGAGGAGAGCAGTACAATCTCTTCCCAGAGTATAAGAAGCAAAACTGAGAACCTCAAAGGAGTCATGTCACTTTACCTAAATTACACAGCTCATAAATGGAGGAACTAGTTGAAGCTGGTCTAGGGTTTGCTTCTGCTATGGGGTAAATTCATGTGTTGAAGGGCCAACCTTTAATATAGCCATATTTGGAATGAGAGCCTCTGAAAAAGTAATTAAAAGTGAATGGGGGCATAGGATGGGGCCCTGGTCCAATAAGGTTAGTCTCCTTATATATAATAATTAACTTTATAATGACTTATGGTATAAGATAAGTAAATGAGCCTGATGCTGGCAAAATAAGAGGGATTGGAGGTAGGGGATAAAAGAATTAAGATGTGTTATGTACATGTACCAGCTCCCTACAATGAATGTAATCTTTACATACTACAAACATGTACTAATAAAAGTTTTAAAAAGATTAGTGTCCTCATAAGAGATATCAGAGAACTAGACATTTCTTTCTCTCAGCACATGCACACATGAGAACAGTCATGTGAACACACAGAGACCAAGCCAGAAAGAGGAGCTTCACCAGAAACCTTGATCTTTGACTTCCAGCCTTCAGAACTGTGAGGAAAATGTCTGTTGTTGACACAACCCCATCTGCCGTAGGCAGCCCTATAGAAGTAAGACAATCCCTCAACCCAGGGCCATTTTGTCTTTGTGAGGACTCCTGAAGACTGTGCCTCCAGGGTGCACAAGGTGGTTGGCCTGCTCCGCTCCAGCCATATACTACCTCACTGTCCCCAGACGCACCCCACGCCTCTCCCTTTGCTCTTCTCTCTACCACGGTTCTCTCTTCATGGACAACCCGCTCCCGTTGCTTAGTTGTTTCTCCTCCCTAAGGCTTGTCTCTACACTGCGTTATATAATAAGTACACTTACTTGCTGCCTGCCTCTCCCTCTAGAATCGAAGCTCATACACAACCTTGTCTGGTTGATCTCAGTCTACAGCCTTGCCTGGCACATAGTGGGTGCTTAAAAGCTGATTTTCTAGGCTTGGGTGCTTATAACGAACTATCAGGACCTGGTGTCTTATAACAACAGAAATTCTTCTCTCATAGTTCTGGAGACCAGGAAGTCGAAGGCCAAGTTGCCAACAGATTCAGTGTCTGATGAGAGCCCGCTTCCTGGTTCTCACCATAGGCTTACGATGGCAAAAGAGACGAGTAAGCTCCCTGGGGCCTCTCACGAGGCCACTAAATGTGCCCTATTACAGAAGACAGCAGATTTGTGGGGAGCAGCTTCTCTTCTCTTTCTGCCTGCAGCTCATTCTACAGCCACTGCTATAGGAACCTTGCCAGACAGAGGTTAGACCTCATCAACGTGATTAGGGATAATGGCGCTGAGTCAGACAGGACAGCTGTTTTTCAGTCTTGTTTTGCAAATTAGGATTGAGAAAACATTTCCACCACTGCCCTGGCTAGCTGCTTGCATTCAGTAACACCTCTTTCCTTCCCAGCACAAACCTCCAATTAAAGGGCGGGAGGCCCAGCTCCACACACCAGTGCTGTGGATACACACCTCCTGGATGCTGAGGCCACTCTGCTGGGTTCCCCAGGCCATGTGCTTCCAAAGCGCTGGGCCTAGGCCTGGCCCTGAAGCTCTGGAGTGTCTAAAAATCTTGATGAAAACCAGTGGCCACACCGCTGAGTTGGGCACTGCGGTCCTTGTCAGGTAGATGAGGCAGCTGTTGCCACCACCACTTTCAAGGTGCCTCAGCCTGGCTCTCTGCCTGTTTCCTCCTCCCTGCCGGTCTGGGGGCTGCTGGATCTCCTCCTCTCAGCCATCACCTACCCATTTCTCTCTGAGGGGTTTGTTGGCTGCCTCAGGTCTTCCCTTCCTCCCCATGCCCAAAAAGAATGACAGAGACAAAGTAATGGTTGACATTGTATCAACTTGAGAAGTTCAGAAGTTTAACTCAGCAGGGGCCAAGGTCCTTGCTGTGTAAATATCCTCATCCTTGGAGCCAGCTGATTATGGACTGAAACCTCCGCAAACTGTGAGTTAAATAAACCTTTCCTTCCCTAATTTTGGGCATCAGGTATTTTGTCTCAGCAATGAGAGAAAAGTAACAAAGATAGAATTTGGTACCAGAGAAGCTGGGTTGTTTCTGTGACTATACCCGACCATGTGATTCAAAGAAACTTTGGGAATGGCTTGTGGGAAGAGTTTGGAAAGGTTCAAAGATGTCATCTGAAAGGGCAGAGCTGGAACACCTTAAGCTGCTCTCTATGGGAGATTCTGGTCAAAGCTCAGAGGACCAGAAAATCAGTAAAGATCAGGCTCAGGAGGTTTCTCCTGGAAAGATGGATTGCACTGGCTTTGGACTCCAGACAATGTGTGTTAAGTCTTGACAGAATATTTGTCTGCATTTTGCTCATGTCCAGAGACTTTGCTTAAGACTAAGATTAGGGAAGTGGAATAATTAATCTGGCAGAAGAAATTCCAAGGCAGTTGAATGTTGCAGCAGTGGCATGGCTATTGTTGGGGGCTTTTAGCCAGATTTATGCTGTGAATTAAGAGCAAAGAACCCAGCAGAATGATTTAAATGTGAGTTTGGCCAAAAAGGGAGCTCCAGTAAAGCTGTGGACTGCAAAGATAGAGCTGAGGAGATCTCTAATGCTGAGGAGGAACAGGAAAATATAAAAGATGGCCTGAGAGCATTTCTAGGAACAGCAAATCTCCACCCTTTGCAGCCTCAAAACTGCAAAGGTGAAAGACTTTGTTTTTAGGAGAAAGTCACAGAGCACCATGCTCCAGAATGGCAGCAGCACAAAAAATTTTTTTCTTCAGAATTGGATTCAGAGTGCTCAGTGATCCAGGCACTCCACTCCCACAGCTGAGAGGAAAGCCTGGCTACTGCTCTAGCTGGCAGCAGACCTTGGCACCATCCACATGGCACTGGTTTTAGGTGCACACAAAATGCAAGAGTTACGGGGTTAAGGCTTCTACCCTGATTTCAGAAGGCCTGGGGGGCCCGACAATGAGCCCTTGGAAGGGCAGTGTGTGAAGCTGTGAGGGTGAAGCCAAACGTGTAGTGGAGACCTCAGAAGTTTGAAAATGCCAGGAACTGGATCATCTAAGGAAAGCTGCAAGGAGAGAGCAAAGCGGGCCCTTGAGAGAAGCCATTAGAGCTACAACCACTGGAAGCGCCATAGGGGTGGAGCCATTCCAGCCCTTTGGAGCTCAGTGTGCCACAGATTGCTTCGATGCTGCATATGGAACTACAGGATTTAGAATTTGCCCTGCTGGATTTTGGACTTGCTTTGGTTCCAATCCTTTGTATTCCCATGTTTGTAACTTTTGGAATGAAAATGTTTATCTTGTGCCACTGAATGTTGGAAGTGTTTAACTAACTTTTCATTTGTACAAGGTCCTGCAGCTAAGAGTTTGCCTTACATCCTGGAGGAGACTTGGGACTTCAACTTTTCAGCAGTGCTGACACTGTTAGGACTTTGACAAATCTTGAGAGATAGGCTAAATGCCTTTTGCATAAAGAGATGTGCATGGGGACGGGGGCAGAATGTTACGGCTCTAATGTAGTATAATGTTGGCAGACTTAATACTGGCTCTTAAATGTCCAAGTTGTGAAATAAGAATAAGATGTCTGTGTATCTGGAAGCTGGTTTAAAGAAATGTGTCTGGTTGCCAAGTTAACAAGGGGTGGATTAAGTTTAGAAGTTTGACACAGCAGGGGGTCAGGGTCCTCACTTTGTAAACATGCTCATCCTGTGCAAGAGGAAGGCAGGGAGATGGTGTGCTTCCCACCCTTGCGGGGGCAGGTAACCTACTTACAATATAAGGGAGGAAGAGGTTTGTCTCCCACACTTTTGCTCTTGCTGCTTTTGCTGTCTTCTGCCACCTTGAAGTGTTGCCCCTGTGCTAAGCCACCCTGCTTTGGAGCCAGCTGATTATGGACTGAAACCTCCACAAACTATGAACTAAATAAACCTTTGCTTCCTTAATGTTAGGTATCAGGTATCTTCTCGCAGTAACGAGAGGCTTTGACTGAGACACAAAGACTCACTTAACAGCTACGGTACCCCACACATCCTCTTCCTAAGGTTTTTGTAGGGACCACCTCTCTGAATGATCAGTGTACCAATGTGGGGTAGGTCCTTACTGTGATGGTTTACTGTGATTGTCAATTTCATTGGCTTGAAAGACAGATACTAGGAGGTTAGTGAAGCACACTTCTGAGTGTGTCTGGGTATGTCATGGGGACATGATTTGGGGGACTGTATCTGGTTCCTGGCCCCTTCCTCTCTGGCTTTTCTCCCGTTCTCTGCTTCCTAGCCACCCCAAGTAGGCAGCTTTCCTCCACAGTACCTACCATAATGTTTCTGCCTTGGGGCCAGGAAACCCCTGGACTGAACCCTCAGAAACTATAAGTCAAAAATAAACCATTTCTTCTTTTTAAATTGTGCATGTTAGGCATTTTGTACCAGCAATGGAAAGTGACTATTGAACTAATATCTCCTTGCCACAAGGGAGGAAAATGAGATACAGAAAGAAGCACAATTACCAGCCGGAAAGTGGTGGAGGGGAGCTTCATGCCCAGTATACCTGTGTCTGAGCAGGAAGCTGCAATGTCTTGAGTGATAAGTACTGTATGGGTGGTCCTGGGGATGAAGGAGCATCTGCTCAGGTGGGAATGTGCAGAACCTCCTGTTCAATGACACCACGCCCTCATCTGACATCTGATTGGATCAGCAGTCAGGGCACAGGAGAGTCCTCGAACTCCTTGTCAACTCCCAGGGTGCACAGCAGGAGCACACACTTGTCTGCCATGGGTCTCTGCACACCCCTTTGAGGCCTCACACCAAGATGGAGCACCATGGGAAAGGTGTCCACCTCAGCTGGGCTGAGGCCACACTGCTCCTGCCTGCCAGCAGAGTGCTGGGCTTGGGCTGAGTCCCATCATCAGGAGGCTCCCTTGGACTGAGCTTGGTCAGTGGGGGTACAGCCCGAGACCATGCATCATACCCGGACAGCATCAGGAAAGTGACCCTAGGGTATCAGAGGCTGCTGAGCAGAGTCCTGGTTCTGCCCATGAGCAAGTGCCTAACTCCTCTGAGTCTCAGGTTCTCAACAACAGCATTTAGATTTTTAAAATCCAGTTTTCAAACGTTTGGCAGCAGATCCTCCAGAATGTGAGGGGCTCTGGAATAGTTTGGGACTCACTCAAAGACTTCCCTATATGGTACTTCTGCTTCCATCCTCCCCAGAATGAGACCTAATGGTACATGCTAATGCTACAGACACCTAATGCAAATATCTTACATGAAAATATAGTATACCCTCAAAAACTCTTAAATGAAATGCTGGTGATTGGCTTTCCACAGATAAAATATCTTAAAGGTGAACTTTTCTTTAGTGAGCTACTAAACATTATGTTTAGCATATCACACAGAAAATCTAGTTAGGTAAACAAACCGGTCATTTGGCAAGTTGATTGATTTTATTAGAATTTGGAAACCTAGGCTCTGCCCCAGATCCACTGAATCAGGATCTGTAGTTTAATAAGATCCTGGGGAGGTCCCCTCCACCCATCAAGTCTGAGAAGCACTAATTGGGAGCAATGCCTTTCAGCAAGGCTACCCATTAACATTACCCAAGGAGCTTTTAAAACAGCACCCTGCTGCACCCCGCAGGGGTCCACCTGCCTAGGCCTGGATGGGAACCACCTGCACAGGTGTTTTAAGGTTCTCCAAGGGACTCAAAATGTGCAGCCGGGACCCTGCGTGCCTACTGGACAGCCCCTACCCTGACAGCTTGTCTTACATTGCTCCCGATTCTCCCTCCCTTTCTCTTAGGGACCTTTGCGCTCCACGCTCTGGCAGATGCTCCTCCGGGGGCTTTATTTCTGTCATCTGAAGCTGACAGTCAGTCACAGTGAGCCATTAACGGGAGAGGTGCCTCCTTTTCATACAAGTGGCACAGCATCCCCTCACTTCCGGTGGGGCTAATTAGCGGGAGGCTAGCAACCACAGAAGCAATAGGCAGAGGGGGCGCTGCAGGCCACTCCCTCAATGTCCTCGCCCAGGGAAAGGAGCAGGTCTGGATCCGAGGGCCCTATCCAGACCGAGACCTTAGCGCAGCCAGTCGGAGAGGAGGCAGTGGGGCTGACGGTGGGGCTGGGAGAGGGCTGCTGGAACGCAAAGCCAGGATTCTGGAGGCACTTCATGCAAGTGCTGCTCCACCTCTGGCCCCCTCAGGCCCCCTGGAGGGCTGGTGAGACCCAGGCTCACGCGAAGTGATTGGAGAGGGGGCAGGGCCTGCATTTCTAATACAGTTTGCCTTACTGTGGTGCTGTTGGGCTGGGGATGACATCAACCCTCCTCTAAAGACTGTCGGGTATACAGGCGAGTGGTTAGTTTCGTGTAATGCTTTGAAGCCCCGTTCTGCCACTGGTGTGACCTTGGGCAAGTTCCTTAACTTCTCTGTGTGCCCATGTCCCTCAGCTGTCCAGAGACGGAAAGGACAGCAGGTGGGCCTTACAGTTGCTATGTGCTCTGGGAATGCTCTCAGTACTCATTAGCTGAGCTGTGACCAGCAGCAGCCTGGTAGATTGTCACTGGCCCAGCCCCTACCAGGGTTCAAAGGTACTTTATCAAATTTTAATTTTAAAAGCAACATTTTAGAGCAGACGCTAGTAATACTCCTTTTTTTACAGATGAAGAAAACTGCTCAGAGTGGCTGAGCAACTTGCCTAAGGTCACACAGCTGATGGTGTCTGGATTCAAACCCTGGCTGTGTCCTCAACTGCCTCCTACCACTGCACAGCCAAGGAGCTGAGTGACCTCAGCCTCACTGAGCATGGACAGGTATGTTCGGCTGGGCCTTGAACTACGAGGAATGGTTCAGTCTCCAGCTCTTGGCAGTCTCACTGCCTCTTGAGCTGTGTTATCAGGTGCTGCAGTCCCCAGCCACGGTGGGTCTCAGCCACTCAGGGCAATTAAATGCAATATAAAATCAAGCGGCTGATGGCCACGTGGCCAGTGGCCACCTTGCTGGACAGAGCATGTGTGACCCAATGATTCCAAGCGCTTTTCTGTATTTTTAAGTGTTCCTAGCTCAGCTGATGGGTGGGACCCTCTTGCCTTAGAAGTCATCCCAGCCCTTTCCCACTTTTGTCAAGGCTGACGGGAGCCTCCCCTCTAATTTTCCCTCTCTGCCCCTACTCACCTGTCATCTTCCCTAAGTGAGATGAACATTTTTCTCTCTGCCACAGAGACAGTGAGCTGCCCCCAGGGACTGGGACCTGAGTCCAGGCAGCCATCAGCTAGGAGCCTGGAGTCCTTGACCTGCACTTGGAAGGGCAAGGACCCCTTACTGGCTGCTTCCTGAAGCACAGACATGATTCCTGAAAGCTGACTTAATTGGCGTGAGGATCAGAGCAAAGCATGTGGGTTTGCATGCACGCCTGCTCACTGTGTAACGCTGCACTACTGCCTAATCTCTCTGAGCTTCTTAGAGATATTGGGAGGATGAACCAAGATCATGTACACAAAGAGACACCTTCACATAACACTCAGAACAATGACTGTTGCAGAAAGAAAAAGGATGAAGGCTTTTCCATCTGACCTGCCACCAGCACCAGCCTGGCCTCACTTTGTACATCTGCAGGGAGGATTCTGAGCAGCTAGTGTTGTGGCCTGGAGCCTGCCCAGAATGTGCCGGCCAGAGGTCCCCTTCTGGTTCCATGGGTCCAGCCCATAGGTCCATAGCATGTGGTCTCTGCTCCCTAGCTCTGGCCTTCCTCCCCTCTACAAAACTATACTGGGGACCTTGAGGGCAGGAGGGATGGAGCCAGTGCAGACTTCCCAACGGGTCCTGAGCCCCTCGCCAGGTCTCCTGTCTCTCCAGAGTCAGTCATCGTCTCTAGTCCTTGAATGACTGAGAAGTATTCAAGTCCTCTAGGCCTCACCCTGTGCAGCCCACTTCCCAGAGTCAGGGTCCTGGGACACCACTTACCACCTTGTGCCCACCCTCAGGGCCTGGCTTCCTACTGTGGGGACAAGGGAGCCCTTAAATGATGCCCCTCATCAGCCCATATCCAAGATCCACAGACCCACAGATTGCAGAATCTAAGGGCAAGAACAGAGATCCCACCAAGCTGGGTTTCCTTCCCCCAGATAAGGAATGGGCCAGGCCTCGTTGCCAAAGTAACCATTTAAAATCCAACTATTTGAGGAAGTCAAGAATCTTGTTTGTGTCCATTCATCTAATCCCTTGATTGCATAGGGGACTGGGGCTCTGTTCCAAACTCCCTACCCGGTTGCCAGCCAGCTAGGCAATCAATCCACCCTCAAGGGGCCAGCGTGCAACAGCTCCAAACACCAAAAAAGGAGCAGCAACCAGGATGTGATTGCCGTTGTTTCCACCAGCCCTACCCCATGTCCTGCACCATAGTGGGAGCTCAGGGCAGTGTCAGAACTGCATAAAAAGGTCAACCAATTTGGGATTCTAATTTAAGCCTCTAGATGGGAAAAAGGGAAAGATGATGACTTAAGAATTAGTCCTCAATTAGACAGTATGAAAATTGGAACATGAGATGCAATCCAGTCTGTGTCTCTGTGTGTGGTGGGCTCACCAGGCACATCCAAACTACCTGGAGTCACACTGAAATGCAGGCATCTAGGCCTGCTAGAGCCACAGAACCAGAATCCTGGGGAGAAAGCTGTGCAAGAGGGGAGGGGCTGCCTCACTGACAAGCTCCCTTAGTGACAGTTCTGTGCACTGCAGCTCAGAAAGCCCTTTTTGCTGGCGATACAAAGGAAAGCAAATGGTAGGTAATGCCAGCTAGTAATGCCAGGCCCCAGGACACACTAGAAATGTTGCTGTGGCTGAGCTGGGGGACAAGGTGGCAGCCAGATGTTGATCTTTGTGGGGGAGGCAGTGACATAAGGTCCTCAATTTTTGCACCAAGCTCGATCTCAGCTGCCCCTTAGCGAACTCAAGCTTCTGGCAGGAAGCTCTTCTGTCCAGGAGCAAAGCTTCATGCCAGGCACTGCATCTCACCTCGGATCTTCAAGGAGAATGGCAGCCACTGTCTAGGGCTCTCAGGAGGGTCTAGCCATCTCTGCTCCGCCACCTACTGGCCAAGTGACCCTGGACACCTCAGTCTTGGCTACTCATCTGAAGGGGGGGTCATCAGGATGCCTGCTTCTGTGGAGGGTGGGGGGCACCTGAGATGCTGCAGGTTGCTGTCTTTGCTTCTCAGGTCCTTCTTGGGGCTACACTGATGCTCTCCACCCTCACCACTGCCCCTCCTGCTGAGCAGATAAGGCAAAGGGTATGAGATGCGAGCTCAAACTCTGCTCTCAGAGCTAGATGTCTCACCCAAAGCTCAGCCGCTGCACCTTCCCACCTCTTAGCTCCCTGTCCCCATCAGGCTCCTTGCCCTGGAAGAAACTGTCCATATCATGGTAGGGGCTAACTCATGCTCTGCTTTATTCGTCACATCTGTCACTGCCCGTCACAGCTACCTGGACCGGAATGAGACCCAGGGTTGCCAGTTGGAGTGAAGAAGAGTACCACCAGTCTCATCAGAGGAAGCCACTTGTGGAGCCAGTCTGAGCTCTACTGGGCAGTAAACATTTAATTCCCACTAAGTGTCCTACAATGCTGCACTGTCTAGTCCTCTTCCCATATGTGCGGTGTGGCCCAGGACTAAGAGCACAGCCTTTAGGGTCAACCCAAGTTCAGCCCACCTGTGCCCTGGCACCTGGAACTTTGGAAGTCACTCAATTTCCTCATACTCCACTTACCACATATGTAAACTGGGACTTCATCTTGGCAATTAAATGGCACAGTGAACGCAAGGTACTCGGCACACAGCCTCGAAACAGAAGCACTCAATCACTGAAAGCTGCCACTTTTACCTATGGGCGTCCTTTCAAGGACTGCAGCCTCAGATGGAGGCCCGGCTACGAATATAGTGAGATGCGGGCCCTTTGGATTACCATGGAGATTGCCCAATCTGATCCACTGAGCAGCTCAGGGACTGGTTACGGAATTGAAAACAATCTAATTTTATCCTCCAAAAGAGAAAGCTAAAAGGCATCTTGAATAATAGGCTTTGCCCAGACAGAGTAATAAGTGCTACTGTTCTTTCAACACTAACCAGTAAGTGCTCTCCTTTAAAGTCTCTAAATTCATTGTAGCTGCCATCATTTTCTGCAGTTCTTGGCAGGTATGTCCCCAGCATGCTGGTGAAGATGGGGGCTGCAAAGCGTGGGGTCTGTGCTTCTCACCAGGACTCTATGCTGAATGCAGGAAGAGGATCCACCAGCCTCTAGTTCTCCCTGTTTCACGGATGGGAGGGAAGAGATGAGGGGCCCCACACAGCTCTTCCAGGTGGACCCCATGGGGCCTCCATGAAGGTGCTGCCTGGGCACAGGTGGAGGTGATGGTCCTGGGATGGCTGAAGGCCTGACTTCAGCTTGCCTCCGATAACACACAGCACAACCTCATACAAAAAATGGAACCAGTGACAGTACTGCCACTCACTGTGCAGGGCTGTGTGAAATAAAGCTTTTTCTGGGTCTGGCCTCAGGCTGGGCATCAAGGCTCATCCCAGGCAGGCTCCATGTGGAGGACAGGGCCAAGGCCTGCGATTTGGTGATGAGACACACTTGAGGGTGTGTTATGTGGCAAGGGAGGTGCAGGCCGCCCATCACTAGAACCTGGGGGAAGGGTGGGGTAAGGGACCCTGTTGCCTGCCCACTCCCTCCCTCCCCAGGGTGACCCGGCTCCTACCCTCCCAGAGTTCCACCCATCCTCCCAAGGTCACACAGACCCAGCACAACACGCCAGCCCACCTTGTGAGCACATTCCCCTGGTGGTTGGAAATGCATCTTTCACCTTGTCAGAAACCATGGCAAAAGCAATTTACAAATGGTCAGCTGGAGTGAGATACAGCTAGAAGCATCTAGCAGTTCATTAAATGGTGTGGATGGGGCTTTGAAAGGTGTGCCAACTGAGGCACCCGCCCACCTGGAACCTGCCAGGCAGCAGTTTGGAATGGGCAGGCTGGGGTGCGAGGTTTCTGTGCTGGTGGATGCTCAGTGGGCTCTTAAAGGCTGGATTTCTGGGTGCTCCACCTTGGGAAGCCATTGTGACCCTGACCATGGTCTGTCCCCATGGAAACTCACACTGAGGCGGAAACACACTGAGACGAATTCTGCAGTGTAGCAGTATTGACATGGGATCTTTAAGAGATGATTAAGTCACAAAAAGGACTGACGCCTTTCTTGTTCTATCACAAGAATGGTAGTTCTTGACAGTAGATGCTATGAAGTGTGGCCACCCCTAGGCTTGGCCTCTTTCCCCTTCTGTCATGAGCTGATATAGCCAGGCGGCCCTCACTGGAAGCCAAGCATACGCCGTATCTCGCACTTCCCTGCACACACAGCTATGAGGTAATCAAATGTCTTCATAACTTACTTAGCCTCAAGTATTTTGTTATTTAGCAACACAAAACGGACCAAGGCAGGGATCAGCCTAGACCAGTGATGGTGAATCATTCAGAGCTTTCAGTAACAACAGCCAGCTGCGGCACAGGAGCCACAGGTTTGCTGGCCCAGAAAATATCCCTTTCCAAAAATGCAGGAGGAGGAGACTGACAAGACACCATAAATACACTCATTTATTTATTCATCACTTTGCTTAAAAACACGCTCCAGTGTATAACGAAGACACCACTTTTGAGGAAGGGGTTACATGGAATGCAGGAACGCCTACGAGATTCTTTGGGAGGTTCTCAGAGCAAGAGGCCTGTAACCACTGATCCTCTCACCCCCTTCTGGTGACGAGGAGGCCTTGGTAGGTGGAGGGTGGTCACAAAGGGGAAGGCAAAGCTGACGCTGTCGGGAGGGCAAGCCTGACAGCGCCAGGATCTCAGCAGCAGAAACCTGTTTCCCTGGTATCTGCTCACAGGAAGGGCTCGCTCCTGGCCTTTGCAGACTCAACTGCTCTGCTTTTCAACTGGGGGGGGGGGGGGGCCAGTAACTGGCTTGGGTTACATGCCAGACATTGGTAGGGTTCTCTCCAGGCGTCTCCCAGCGATGTTGAACAGGGAAGGGCTGCTGTCCTAAGTTATATGAAAGGCAAATGGAAGCTGATCAGACCCAAACAGGTGTCCACTACCCCATGCCAATCTCTTCTATGAAAACATGAGATTGGAGACCCCAGTGCCTCAACTTGCCAGTGAATAAACAGTGGGACCAAAATTCCCAACCTGATCCACCTCAGATGAGACGTCCCCACAATAACATTCACCTCTCCTCAGTATGCTTGACTTTGGCCTGCCTCTCTCCCCTCAGAGAGTTCTCTGGTTTTATTCTCAGGATGGTTGCTGTAGCTTGGGAAATCTCTGACTCTACCAAAAAATACTGCTCCTGAGAGCCCTATTGGGCACCTCTACCTCCATGTGTCCCCAGTGTCTAATCCTGTACCTCCCACGATGCTGTTGACCTGAGATGGCTTGCAAATTGTGGGGTCAGTCACTGCTGACTGCTGCTCAGAAGGATGCTGGGTTCACGGACCTTAGGCTTCTCTGATATCCGGGCAGCTGAGCTGTACTGGAGCACATCTTCATTTGACGCTACAAAGGATGAAGTGGACACCTCCTGGGACCTGTGGTGGGTCTGAAACAAATGCCACGGTGCTATGCCCACACTGGGCACACCTCCGGCACATGATAAGCAATCAAAAGCCTAAGTGGTAACACAGCAGTGGTGGTGGTGACTGAGAACCAAGGGATGAAAACAGGAACATAAAGGCGCAAGGACTCTAGCTTAACTGCAGAGAAACGGAGGCTCAGACGGCTGAAGTGACCTCCCCAGGGAGACAGCGCAAACCAGGAGCTAGCTAATGCCAAACGCATCCCCCAGTCTGCTGCCTTTCACAATTCCTGGTCAGGGTCCCAGGTCTGCTACTGGCTCACTCCCTCCTCCAGTCTCCAACAAGTGTTCTTCATCTCCTGCCAAGGCCTCCTCCTGGACAGAGCACTGGCCTGGGGTGGCCAGCGCCTGACGTGACTGGCAGTCTGCATTTTAGAAATCACCTTACCCAGAGTCCCTGCCTGCCACCTGCATTCCCCATTTTCCTTTCCAAGGTCCCCTGCACCCCAACAAACCAGCAAGTGCCTCATGAGACGAAGTTCTTTCAAGCCTGCTTCTTAGTTTTGATTGATGTCCTTCCCTGTATCAGCAGATGGGACTGGTGCCTTTAATCTTCTCCCTGCTGTATTTGCAGTCTGCAA
The DNA here is from genome assembly GCA_004027595.1 of Dinomys branickii. NCBI lineage: Eukaryota > Metazoa > Chordata > Mammalia > Rodentia > Dinomyidae > Dinomys > Dinomys branickii. Next base: position 51,580 of record PVLD010008145.1, on the reverse strand, counting down.
GCAAGTCTTCGCTTCTAACTGCCACCAGGGATTATCTTGTTTTCAGCTTTATGGAAATGTTGCCAAAACTCACCCATTAAAAAGTGCACACTTAAAACTTGGGGAAGTAAGTTTCAGCAGTTTTTTCAACCCATTTGTTAGCAATCATAAAAACGTAACACTCCGCGTTATTCAGCAAGCACAGGCTACAACAATGGAAAAGATAAAATTTTATTATAATGATGATTAGACAAATACTTTGCAGAACTGGTGAATGGAACTGAAAGATTCATTCAGTATGCAGTCTTTTGGATCCACAGAAATCAATAAAGTGTTTTTTTCCTTTAAAACCAACCATTAAACTTACCTTGAAACTGGAACACTGGGTTCTCTTCATAAAGTACTAAAAGTCATACGGCTTTCACCAAAAGAAAAAAAAAATAGGAAAAACAAAGTCTTTTAAACCCACAAATAGCCTGAACACTTTAAAACATTTTCACATCTGTGACGGCAAGGACCCAGGCAGGGATCTGTGTGCTGTTTGTGTCTCAGTCTGTATGCTTTGTGTCCTTGTAACAAACCTCTTGAATCCCAACAAAAAAAACAGACTGCCTCCTATTTCTCACAACATCAATTTTAGTGTAATCCGTAGTCCAGCTGGGATACCTCAGGTGGATGAGATGACATAAATCAATTTAATTTTCTCTGGTGATAACCAGCCATCTTTCATTGAGCAACCCATCAGGGCTAGAATGAATTTTGAAGGCTATACTCTAAATTCTTGAAAGTATTTGAATTTCCTAAATGAGTTTCCACTCACTTGCCTAGGTTTACACCAGTATAACTGTTAATTGTACTTTTTAGAATGGGATCTTTGCTTTTCGGTACATCAATTTCTTTCTTTCTTCTTTGAATATTTTCCTATTTTCATCTGTTTATACTTCCATGAGTTTTTAAGTCATATTAGAAAGAAACAGCCTTTTGGCTTTTCGATGGGTTTATTTTAGCTCAAAGGGAATGGACATGTTCACACCCGTCCACGTTATTATAGAATATTTATAAGCTTCTGGAATCCTCTGTTCTTTCCTTCCACCACCCCTTCCATAAGAAAACCATAATCTCGGTGTTGTAATAATTCTCTTTCACTGTATGACTTGCACGTGAACCCCTAAATGCTGTCTTCCCTGGGTCTGAACTTCCTTTCGTGGTACGCAGCCTGGCTCTGACCTGCTTCCTTCTCTCAGGATGGTTTCTGAGGTGCACCCACCCTGACGCCCACGGCTGTATCCGATGCCCTTACCGCTCTACTGCATCCCACCGTGCGGAGACGGCTTACCCACTGCGCTGCTGACGAGGATACGGCTCCCTCTTCCCCTTCCTTCCTTTTGTTCTTTTTTCCATGCCAGGGACAACTCAGGGCCACGGGTGTGCTGGCCAGTGCTCTACTACTGAGCTATGTGCCCAGGCCCCCTGCTTCTTTTAGGTTGCTACTACTAAAGATTTTCACGATATGCGCACTCCTGCACGCCTCCTGGTGCTCACACATGTTAATTTTTCCAAGCGTACAGAGCAGGCTCTCGGAAACGCCTGGGCTCAACTTTCCTAGGTGGTACTGACTTACACACTAACAGCCGTACAGAGCAGGCTCTCGGAAACGCCTGGGCCCAACCTTCCTAGGCAGTAATGACTTACACGCTAATAGCAGCAACAGACCACCGCTGTCGTCATTTCTGTACTTGGTATTTTCTGGCTTTAGTTTCTGCTAATTCGGTGGTTAGAATGGGGCACTTACGGTATTAATGCACATTTCCTGATTACTAAGAAGGTTGAACATCTTTTCATGTTTATGAGCCACTTGTTTCTTTCATGAAATGCCTGGGTTTGGTTCCACCTCCCTTGAGCTGTTTTCATTACAGATCTACACTCAAGTACTCTTTAACGGTGAGGTGTATGTTGTGATATCTGTGTCTTATTCCCAATGGGGTTTATTTGGAATTTACTATCATTATCGCCCAATCATTTCTCTGCTGATAGTTTGCACCACCCTGTTCACAAAATGCTTTCCTATGCCAAAGCTGTTTGTTTTTTAAAAACATAGCACATGTCTGTAATTATGTTTATGTCTCTTGCAGGGAGTTGGTACCTGTACACAACGCATCTTGATTACCTGTTTTCATCCCCTTTCCTTTCCCTCTCTCCATCTCTTTGCTATTTGAGAAAGACTTCTTACTTCCTAGTATCACCGACACTTTTTTTTACCAACACTGTTTCAAATGCTGCGTTTTACAGTAAATTTTATGATCCGATAGTGCTAGCTGCTCTCATACTTCATTCTTTAGGACTGTCTTGAGTACCCGTGCCCCTGTGAACTTTGATTTGTATCTTAGGATCAGCTTGTTAAGATTTACAAGAAAAACCACTGAAAATTTTATAGGAACCGCACTGAATCTATTAGGTAATTTGGAGAAAGAATTCAACTCAGTAAAATTGAGGCTCCTTATCTAATCACATCTTCATTTATTTAGAAATCTACGTGGCTTTGGTTTTTTAAAAATAATTTTCTCATAAAGTGTTACATACTTTTCATTGAATTTTGTTCTTAAGTACTTCATGTTTTTGTCCCTACTATGAGTTGTATTTACATCTTTAAAATTTAAAATGCATTACTGTACGTAGCTGGTACATAAAAGCAAAATTGACATTTGCATACTGATTTAGTCCCAGACACCTTGATAATTCTGTTTGTTTGTTTTTTGAGAGAGGATCTCACTATGTACTTTAGGCTGGACCTGAACTCACTACGTAGCCCAGGCTGGCATCCAACTTGTGGCAATCCTCCTGCCTCAGCCTCTGAGTTCTGGAAGAACAGGTACTTGCCACTATGCCCAGCTCCCTTGATAAACTCTTAATTCTTCTAATTTATCTCATAGACTAGATTTTCTTAAACAATTAGCTCATTTAACTTTAATCCATTAATATAACTCACGTTACTTGATTTTCTAACATTAAACCAATCGTGAATCCCTTAAGATACAGTATATCCAACTTGGTCATCATCTGTTACACTTTAAATACAACTCTGAGTCTTGGTTTGCAAACAATGCTTATTTTCCTGCTGAAGGGTATAATGTATTTACAAAGACACACACACACAGACATTCTCTCTCTCTCTCTCTCTCTCTCTCTCTCCCACATCCACCCCAGTTCAAACTTACTATCTATGCTGTTTAACCTTAGTTCCTTAATAACCCTAGTAACCTGGTCTTCTACGTGATCTAATCATTACTGAGAGAAATTGCTGAAATGTCCATTATAATGGCACAGTAACCTACTACTTGTAGTTGTGCTTACTTTTCCTTAAATATTTTGAGTTATGTTATTAAACACTTGAGTGATTAGGAATTTTGAAACTGTTACATTCTTTGGGCTCTCTACCACTAGCAAATTGGGGAAAGGTGGGCTTAATATTAGTATGAGGAATGAGGACTCAGAACTTACCCAGGAGAGGTTATAAATAGGTAAGCCGAGACAAACCTTTGATCTCAGATTTTGCGCTTGACAGTCTTTTATCATGGTTTTTGAAATTTAAATGTTTAGAATTTTGGGTTGTTGAGAAAAAAGCCAAAAAAGAAATAAATTAATAAATATACACAAAGCTGGTTCTGGTAGAAGTTTTATACTCTGTTTAAAAAAAAAAAAAAAGCTAGAAGGAGATTTAAACAGTGTCCTCCCAGCTGAGGTGAAACTGAAAAGGAAAACTAAGTGACTTAAACACAAAGGAAAGTCACTGAACGCTGCCAGACCTAAATAACTAAAAAGAGACCGCAACAGGAGACTAGGTTACAACAAACAAACCAGAACCAAACAAATAAAAAGCGGAGGCAATCTGAGAACAATGTTGGAAAGCATGTTTCCAACACTGGAAGACAAAGAAAAATTGTAATTGTAAAATAAAAAATTCGGAGTATTACTTCTGATTTCACAGTAGGAAAACACAAAGAGAAATACAGAAAACCTGCCCAATCCACACAAAATTTCCCAGACTAAAGTTTTGCGTGAAGGCTGTTACGGCTTTTGTCTAGCAGTCCCTCCAGAGCCTCAGTTGTGCCCTTTTGGCAGGTGGCCAGATTAGACGTGCCTGTTTCGGGGTATGTAACACCGGGCTTGATTCATGGTGCAATGCTAGGATCAAGGGCACTGAGGTTCGGATGTGAATGCAACTGCCCTAAGCAGCCCGGGTAAGACACGAGGCACAGGAAGCGCTGTGCTCGTCCCTGTGGCTTTGCTGCCTTCGCTCCCCCAGGAACTGCTTCTTCTCTGCGCTGCCCTCCGCCAAGCTGCCCCTGCTTTGGAGCCAGCCAACCATGGACTGAAACCTCTACAGCCTGAGCTAAACCAGCCTTTCTCCCCTTTTCCTTTGGGTGTTGGGTATTGTCTCAAGTGACAGAAAAGTAACTAAGACAAAGGCTCACAATGGAAAGACATTATACGTATTAAAATAAAGTGCGAACAAGTGAGAAAGAAAAACTACATATATACCTATATGCATATTACATTTACCTACGGAATATGTGAAACTTTCTATGTATAGTTACATGCAGTTCTTTTAACCACCATGCAAGGGGCAAGACCGGCATTCACCCTGCCCTGCAAGGTGGTGAACTGTTGTGACAAATAGATACTGAGTATGGTTACCGTATGCTGTAGGCAAAAGCAAATATATGCACTTAACAAAGTTCCTGTGAACCAAGTTCAAGGCCAGAGACAGCTGTGCAAGATTTACAACACGGCCAGGAATCTCTGTACAAGATTTATTTCATTAACCACAATGCTTTAGAGTGATCTTATATACCCGAATAGGAGTGATTCAACACCACTAAGGGTTAAAGGTCAGAGGCCAAGTCAGTGGTTGTGTATCCCGTATCAATTACTGTTTCGTCCAACTTTTAGTTTTTCTTGGACTAATACCTGAGCAACAACTGTTATGAGCTTACTACGCCTTCTGACCGACAAGCACCACCAGGGATGAGGCCTCATTGCTCCCTCCTTGCCCTGACTCTGCTGGGGGCGGGGGGGGTAGCCGAAATTTCTTGCCACCATATGACCTCCAAAATTGTATATAAGCATTCCTGTTTCTAACCATGGCTCCCACACTTCACACTTGAACAACTTCTACTGAATCGCATGGCTGTAGTATCGACAAATTGGACTAATGGGAGTGAGTAAACTGCCATCTGTTTAATAAAACACACCCTAAGAGGATATCCACAATCTTATTGCATTTAGCACATAGTTACAACATTGAAATGACATGTGAGAATACAAAATATTTATTTTTTTCCAAACCACAGAAGTAACCCCAGAGCCACCCTATGAATTCCCCGGAATTATAATCCATAAATATATTCTAAACAATGAGTCCAACCTGAAATGAAGATGATTTCCAGCCAGCATGGAGGCAATATATATACCAAGGTCCTGTAAGAAGTATCTCTACCATTTTCTTCTATTTTCCCACAGCCACTCCACCAACATAAGCTGAAACAGGATATGGATTTCCAGCACTTGCTTGGAAGGAGGTTCAGAAGAGGGTCTCAGACGTGGAGGCGGCATCAGCGACTTTAATCATCAGTGGGGGCACAGAAGAACTGCCTCCCGTGGAAAGGGCCTTTCATATACTCTGGTGGCCAAACAGTGAGCAAATTTCATAGGGCAATAATGGTACCGGGACAGCCATTTCTCCACAAACTCCTCTCACAAACTTCATTTTAACTTCTGGTAAAAATGAACACCTTGCAATCTTACTGAAAACAATAATCACAACTACAAGGTCCTGTGACTCTCTTACTGGTAGCAGTCAAGGGTTCACATTTTGACCCCTTGGATTTTAAAGTCCCATTAAGAGGTCTATACTTCGATTAAAGTAAACATAATATTACAAGCTAAAAGATCAACAACACTCCATAAAAGAAAATGCAGTCAAAACATCCAAACAATGGTGGGGTAGGAAATGTACAATTTTTCTGTTTGCTTTTTAGTTTGTTCTTTCATATCTCAGATTAGTGTACAGTGATAAAACAATGCTCAGTTAGTTTAATAACAGCAAGAGAATTTTACCTCAAGGGCGACACCTCTCCTGTGTGATCACAGAAGTTAATTTCTGCAGTTAAGGTGGAAGAACAATCAATAAAATACAGGCAGCCTCAGTGAGACGAACTCTGTTCACAGGGTTATTTAAATGCTGTGACACAAATGTTCCTGCTCACTTTGTAACCACAGAAACCAATTTTGCTTACTAGATCACCACTGCCTTTGCTAAAAGGTGTACAGAGCACTCTGAAGTTATCCTTTTGTACTAAAAAACCTCAAATCCCTCATTTGGTCTGTACAGAATGTTGTGAGGTGACGCATGTGCAAACTCTTCCTGAGGAATTTTTTATGCGTGCAAATTTGCAACCCCGCAGAAAGCATAGCATACGGCAAGGGAAGTGGCAGCTGGACAGGTCGGAGCACGGGACACGTGTGCAGTGTTCACGGCCATGGGTATCCGTTTCTCCACAGTCTCACCTACCCACTAATTACCTTCATCCTAATGAAAGGGAGCACAGATTTGCAAAAGGGGCAGGAAAAAACTTCTTGGCAAAGTTTAATAATGCAAAAGTCAGACAGCTAAGCTAGGTGCTTCTTCTTACTAGCCCTGCCTCAGAACTATTAGGCCAAGAGTTACAACACCAGACCCTACTCCCTCTCCAACCCAAAGAAGGAGTAATAATTCCTGCTGGGTTAAGGTGCAGCTGTGACAAGAGGTCATGAGATATGACACTGTTACATAAGCTTAAGGCCAACCTTTAAAATATGTACCGTTTCTTAAAACAATATTATGTACTTATTTTACATGCATTATCTGAAGATGACTGACCTGGCTCCTGGCTTGCTTTCTAAGTGTCTAGTTTTCACCTGCACATGAGTTACTAGCCAGTTTAGTCATGTCAACTGCAGGTTAATAACTAACCAATCAACTGGCATGTAAAATATTCTGGCTCCAATGATTTGGATCTTCAATGATTTCACACAAAAGCTAGTATTTAGCTGGGGTGGAAGAATGGTATACTGTCCTGGCAAAAATACAAATAAACAGGAGAGGAAAATACTTTCTGGCAAACCGTAATACTCAGTCAATAAAAAATGTGAGGGGTACAAATTTTATTTCACGTTATAAGCTAAGAATTCTGTCAAGAATTTCAAGTAATAAGGTACATCTGTTTTTACTTAAAGGAATACATTTCCTGTAGTGTACCTCAAGGGGCTAAGATTCATCATAGCCAGGACACACGCACTGCGTAAATAGGTACCCTTCAGGGTACCTTCTGCTAACAGTGCTGGGGTACCAAGCCTGACCCACAGCTGGATGTAGTCATTATACAAAACTTCTGAGAAACTAAATTTTACAGACTTCCCTTTGCCTACTTTTTTCGGTTAATGCACACAATAATAAAAAGAATATAAAATATTTCTCCATTAACTTAATAATGCAAAGGCATCCAAAGACTTTAATGCAAATTCAGATCATAATACAATGCTTTTTTATAGGGAAAATTCTTCTGTTGTTGGCCATAAAAGAATGTTCTTTCCCCAAAAAAGCATTTGGGTATGTTATTAGGATACTGAAGATATCCTCATCTATGTTTAAAGAAATGTTCCAATTTTATTCCTTTCAGAAATATCATCAAAGCCACTCAGGAGACACTTCAGCTCCAGGTACTATTTATAAGCCCATAGCAAGCATTCCACTGAGCAAAGTAAAATTTAGGATTCATGATAAAATGGAATTGCTTCTTTATACTAGCTTGTTATGGGTATAGCAGGTCACAGAGCCTCTAAGAGGAATTCAGTGTTCATCAATACAATCCACGATGCTCAGGGTGAATGAGTCCAACTAAAGCCCTCCACAAAATGCAGCCACTAGCTGCTAAGTGCTTCAAAATATATCTCACCTTTACTTTTACTCTACTGCATAATTTTACACATCAAGGACTTCCCTTAGATGACTTACTTGCTCCCAATATCCTATCTCTAAGGCCCATATCCATCACATGCCCCTAGAAGGACACACAGAATTGGTAGAAGCGACTCTATACCTGCAAATCAGCAGTGTGATGCCATCCCTAGGACATCTTCCATTCTCTGAAGAGTTAGCTATCAGTAGCCCAACGGAGTGAAACCTATGCTCAATTTACATTCAAGCAGAAGAAAAATGTTTTTCCCTTGCCATATCTTTCAATTTTTCTTTGCCCTTCAAAAACAACTAGAATAAGCTTCAGAGGCTTTTATGGAGAATTAAGTAGCACTGTGGGTGTGATGAAACAAAGTGCAGCTTTATCACAGCTAGAAGCAAGCCTTAATGCAGCAGTGTGACTTCTTCCCTATTCAACTGAAACGTCACGTGTTGTTTAAGAGATGCAGAGTGCAGACTACTTTTTAAAGTACTCATCTCTTCCACTGAAGTGAAATGAATCAGAAGTCCACACCATGGATTATACTTAGTTTTAGCAAGTACAGTACTTCCTACAGTGTCAGAGGAAGCCGTTCCTACCACTGGACGTTCCCTCACAGTATGAAAAGGGGGCGCTAGTGCTGCACGACACCCATCTGAACTAGAGAATCACCCACACTACAGCAGCTGGTGAAATCAGGTGAGGTGACAGTGGAATGGAAATGCTGTGCGAGAACTGGTCCCCACATGACCATAAACATGCCAGTGGGAGGGAGAAGGGTATCTGACCAATGTGCAACACATTTCTACTTTCCCACTTAATTAACATCCTGCCACAAAGACACACTCGACATTTTGGTGGGTTGGCTCCGAATGCCAGCAGCTTCTCCAGGAAGCATTTCTAAGTTTGACAACACCATCACATAGCTGCAAAGTGCACAAAGCTCAAGGCACAGAACAGGAAAGGGTTGTGAGTTCATGGGGAAAGGTCCCAGTGAAAGCTGAGCTGATATTCTCCTTTAACCAGACATTCCAATGCTAAACAAAGCCCATTCTTATTTTGAAGGAGGCTGTCTGGGATATGGGTGAAAAATACTGTACTGTAACCATCTGCTTGGTTTTAAAGCAAAAGATATCTTGACATGTGAAACCAATACGAAGTGCCAAGTCCACAAACGAACAAAACAAGTGCTTGGAAAACAAAAAAAGATTTCTTCTTCCCTTGTATTTTTGGAGGACACTGCTGATTCTGGCTCTGGGATTTCACTTAGCAATGGTCACTTTCCAAGATTCTTGCTCCTCACAGAATCTAAAACTCAGTAAAAGATTGTCCCATATCGTAATCACCCCCAAGTCTAGCAGCAACTGTTCTTATGTTTTTGTCTTTTGTTAGTTTTTTTAAAAATTACAAACCAAAATACGAAGTCCAGCATCTTCTCCCAAGAACAGCTTTACGACAGAGCTCCTGAGTGCTGCAGGCCCCGCTGCGCTCTGAACACAGTCTCTGCAGCTCCAGTGTTTCCTCTTCTGGGAGGAAAGTACATTTGACACATTCACTATCTGTATCCCCTGGAACCTGCACATGCAGAGGAGCTGTCTGAAAAAACATCACACAGGAAAAAGTACGAAGAGCGGTTGAGAATGTAAAAAGATGTATGTTTATTCCAAATGTTTTTTCTCATTCTTTTCCCAACCCCTCAAAAGAAGACTTATTTTAAAAGCCTCTTAAAATTATGTGTTGTGGGAAGGGGAAAAAAAAAAAGAATTAATAAGATGTGTTATGTACATGTACCAATGCCCGTGATGAATGTAATTATTATGTAACACATACATATACTAGTAAAAAAATTTTTTTAAATTATGTGGCTCTAGGCAAGCGCTTATTCCACTGAGCTATATCCCCAGCCCTATGTGGCTCTAAATGAAGTTAAAAAGAATCAAACATGGTAATTAAAAAACTGACCCCTGGGTCTTTTATCCTGTCTTTATAGAGAGTGAAGACTCTGCTAGCCTCCCGACAGCTGCCTGAAAAACACTACCAACGTCAGAGCGCCAAGCTCGTGGGCAACACAGCGCCTCCTGCGAGCACCGTCATGAACACATGGCTATCAAGACAGTCACAAACCATCGGTGGCTGCCTAGCACCAAAACCCATCGAAGACAGGCAGAGACATCGTTACTTACTATAAGCCAACTCGTCCCCAGCTCTCTTCCGGGACTGGTCACCTCTAGGGATAACAAAAGAGGCAGTAAACAGAACTGACTGATCTCTTCACACACCAAAACAGCAGCAATGAATCAATATAATTGACAGTGAAAGTATTGCAAGTATTTCAGTTCTCACTCTGTATGTTTTAAAATAGATACAAACTGAGTCATTTGTAACCTGAGTATTCTTAGCTAAAGGGTACAGGCTCAGACACAGAAAGTTATTAAATGAAGGATCATTTGTAAGGATGGTTTACACTGAGTTCCAGAAATTACCTCAGACTAAAAATATGTCTTTAAAGACAAGCCTGAGTTTTGCTCTCAACATCCCTAGTGACCTCCACATACCAAAGCAAATTTCAAATATGAAATAGAAAGGAAAATGAAAACTCTTCCCCTAAAAGGCCTCCTAAAACCAAAAACTCTTAAAGCTTTTGAAAACTGTCGGAACCTTAATGTGCCTCCCACACAAAGGAGGAAAACAGGAACCTCTAGGTGCACTAACCAGCTCATCTTCAAACACCCAAAGAAGTTTCAGTGCCACTTTACAGGTAAGAAGACAGAGGTTCTGAGAACGCACAATGCTACCTGCGAATCCCATTTGTGTCTCTCCAGCTTCTCAGACAACAATCAAGACAAGTGACTAAAACTCTTAAGTAATGAATAATAGGGACCAGGCTCTCTAGTTGCTTCTTCCAGTCTCTTGGCAGCGTGCATACGGCTGCCCTCACCCTTCCTGAAACACTTTTTTTGCCCTCAGATTCTGACCTTCCTTCTACTCTATTTGCTGTTCCTTTGTTGAGCACTGCTGTTCCTCCCAACACTGTCCTAGGCCATCTACTCTTCAAGTACATTCTTTCTTACTCTAGGAAGTCAAAAGATGAACTGAGAAATACATCTATTTGATTTTGGACTAAGAACTAATTTCGTAGCCTGAGGCTGAGGCAAGAGGATCCCAAGTTCAAGCCCAGCCTGGGCAGCATAGTGACTTAATGAGACTGTCTTAAAATGAAAAAAAATTTTAAAAGGCTGACAAAGTAAAAGTGCAAATGCCTTGGGTTCAATCCCCAGTACCACCCATCCCCTCCCAAAATAAATGTTTACATAAAGAGCTCCTAGAAATCAAGGAGGAAAAAATGACTAACAGAGAAACGAGTGAAGGAAACAAATGAGCAGGAAAAGACAAACTATGAAAATATGCTCAGCTTTATTTATAATGAGAAAATGGAAACTAAACTAAATCTAAGTAATTCTTTTTCACCTGCTGGACTGAAAAAATTTTCAAATGTAACAACACACAATACAAACGAGGCCATCGGCCGGGTGTGGTGGCACACACCTGTAATCCCAGCACTAAGGAGGCTGAGGCAGGAGGATCATTGCAAGTTCGAGACCAGCCTGGACTACAAAATGAGCTCAAGGCCGGCCTGAACTGCATAGCGAGACCCTGTCTCAAAAAGACAAAAAAAAAAAAAAAAAGTGAAGTGAGGCCATGAAGAACGACCACTTTCAAACTGTGATAGTGGCTATGCAAAATGGAACATCCTCTATGGAGGGCATTTTGGTAATATTAATCAAATCTGGAAGTGTACTTACTCTTAATCTAGTCATCCTACTTCTGAAAACTTACCTTGTAGATATATACCCAACAGGTATAAATTATACACTGTACCAGGTTCTCCACGGAAGCACTCTAAAATATCAAAATTCAAGCGGGCAACCCCTGAGGACTGCTTAAATACGCTATACTGTATCTTATATACCCGTACAATGGAGTGTGTGAAAAACGAATAAAAATTAGGACACAGCTTATGTTTCTTGTACGTGCACACACACGAAGGAATGACAAGAAACTAGTAATAGTGAGTATTTAATGGTAAGGGGGCAGAAGGGAGACAAGTGAAAGAGAACCATATTAACACACTAGCCTTTAAAAACGAACAGGTAAAATTAATACTGCATTAAATAATGGCTTCATTCTGTGTATGAAAATAGTATCAGATTCTGCTGGAAATATTACCATTAATGTCAGGAAATACCTGCTTCCTCGACATTAAGAAAAAGGCTAGCTATTTACATTCTAGCATTCCTCACTGAGTCTTTCTTTCCCTAGCCACAAGAAAGGAGTCCACAGGCCTGTCCACACATCTTCTCGGAGTCTTTACAGTGGGAGATGCCAGGGAGGGAGGTAAATGACCAGTGGTTATTCAGGGCCCCCACTACCCACGAGGATTAGAAAGGGAATAAATGCCAGTCCACACACAAACAAAAAACAAGAAAAATTACCTTTCTTCCCAACCAACAAACTTGGTGATCTCAGTCAAGGCTAGTTTCACTGAAATTCAGTCTGGCCTCAGAACCTTAGAAATAGGGATGCCTACACCTTTTTTCCCTAATCAGAGAAGTGAGTCAACGCTCAACCTACTATTGCAGACAGAACTATGACCAAAACATCCCAGGTCAGTCTCTCTCTCTCTCTTTTTAATTTTTAATGATTTTTCATGGTCTTGCTTGTAATTGTTACATTATAATTCTGGACTTTACCAATCTAACAGGTGAAAAAGAATTAATCAAAATTGGTTTAGTTTGCATTTCTCTTATTACGAATGAAGATACCCTAAGAGTAAGAAGCATGAAAATATAAGGTACTGCTATGGCCTCAAATGATCTAGTGTTATAACCAGGTGTTTTGCCACAAGGTCTCATTCACATTTTATTTTATTTTGGTTGAAAAAATGCATTTTGCAAGTTTTTGGGGGCTATGGCTACGATCATGAATCAAAAAATTTTTTAGAAACTAAGCAGAGTGTACACTGAAACCAAGGGAGATACATTTTTTGGACATGTAGATAAAGATATTCTACTATTTAATAAATAACTAAGAGGAAAAATGAAATTAATTTAAAAAGTCTCTTTGCTAGTTTAATCATAAAATTTCTACAAGGTTTTACCACTCATTCAGGACTAATGAGAGAATCAAGTTGAAAAACTCTTGGCAGCTGCCCACCGTAATCGCTCACCAGTGAGAAACCCCTTCTTCGCACTTGGCAAAGGGCAGCTTGCACAAGCTGAAGCCAGCCCCAATGCCAGCACGGCCACGGGGCTGACGACCTCTCCAGGCGGCAGCGCCTTGGCCCGTGGACGACAACTCTTCCTTCTAAGCACCACAGCACCTTTCCCCACCACCCCGAAATGGCCTGAGGAAGGACACGCATTGTCACTAATGAGAAGGACGACTTGCCTTGTAAAACCATTCTGTATAAGTTCTCTTTGAAGTTTCTGGTCTTGAGCAGCATATTCAGAAAGCTCAGATTCCATTGCCGGAGGGAGAATGTTTGGAATAAATTTAGAAAATAGAGTTGGAGCCATCTGAACCCACTCTGTGAGGGAGAAAAAGATGCAACAAGGAAATCACACAGATAAAGTGAAATTTTTGTTTTGCTTAAAGAACAAAAACTATATATTAAGCCAAATTTAAAACGGGGGAAAAATCTACTTCAATCCCATTTTGTTAAAGAAATCCAAAGAAAAATCTCTTTACAGTAAGAATTTTTACTTTTTATAGATTTAACAGAATGAATCTAGGGAATTTTTTAATGGATCTTGTTGAAAATTCTAAATATGGAAGAAAACATCAGTGGGATTACCAAAGAATTCTGAGCAGGAGGGAACTTGGAAAAAGAGGCTTGGTGGGACTGTCAGTCCTATTAGCCATGAAATAAAACAACAGAGTAGTCCAAGAATAGAAAACTGAAAGAGAATAAGAAGTAGACATAAAAAAGGGAAGCAATGTAAGAAAAGGGGAAGGACTGAGAATTTAATACACAGGCTGGAGATAATGAGTTAGCATGTTCAAGATAATCTTATTTGATACATATTAAAGCACAAAAAATTAAACATATAACAAAGAAAAAATAAGTGGTTATCAAAAGATTAAGAAAAATATCAAGAAGATCACCTATACAATAAAAAAAGCAAAATAGTCCCAGGAAAGTATTTCCACCAGGTATAACAAAAATCACTTACTATGTAAGTTTTTGTACTCATCATAAAACAAGGTAAATGAGTGAAAGAGGAATGGATATGTCACACACACAAAAATTAAACAGAATCAAGTAATATTAATACTCAGAAAAATTCAAGCTAGTGTAACATACCCTCCCTCCTCCTATTTAGTGAACATTAACTATAAATAATGCCCAAGTGTATTAAGGACAGGATGAAACCGGTATTCCCCTTCCTTGCTGTGGTCCTCAATGAGCACCATTATTTCTTTTCCACTGTTTTAATCTAGCCTTCCCCAAATTCCCCTTTTATAAGACTTTTTGGCTATTTACATTAAAAACCATGAAAGTGTCAATGCTCTTTAAGCCAATAGGCCCACTTTAAAACTGCAATTTGAGCAAATACTTCTAACTTGGAATGAGCCACATCTGATGCTGCATAGTGCTAGATCAATGGTAAGTATAAAGAGGAACTAAGACAACATCCAATAGAATAGCTAAGTTCATGACGGCAAATAAGCAAGCACTGCAAATGTTACAAGGACCAGTTTACTCACCCTTGCACAAATGCATAGCAAAAGCTTCTCAGTGGGTCTTTTCTACCAACCCACCTCAACTATGGCTTTAGAATCTCACTGCAGTGCTCTGGGAAACCACTCATTAAAACGTCAGAGTGCCTAGAGACCAAATCTTTGTGCCACTTCATGGAACTGCAGGTAGTCACTGAAATACTGATCAAGAAACAACAACAAAAGTGTATAAACAGGGTTCAGTAAAATTGAGCTTCTGAAGAGCAGGTGTGAACTGTGCAACAGAATCTCCAAGGATTAGGGTCCAAAACTCTACAGGTAAAAGCATCTCGAGTAATTCAGATGCAGGTGTATGACAAGCAGCACTTATGCAGCCCTGCTGTAGATGAAACTTTTACATTTAAAATTCAACTTTTAAAATGTTCTAACCTTGATCTGCTACTTCAGTATAACTGCTTTAATAAACCAGGAATATGTAGATACTGGCAAAATGTGTAAATGTCAAAATGTGTAAGAAGATCTCTGAGGATGCCTGTGGCAAAAAAAGTATGCAGAGTAAAACTCACCTTCTGAAGAGGACAATTATAAGTACAGAATTCTCCTCACAAGTGGTATAAATCCTATTACAAGAACACTAACCTGCATAAAACAGCATTTACATAAACATGTACCTACAATTTTTTCTATCCATAGTGATTATTTTTGTTCTGGAACTTTGTTACTCATGATAAAAGCCAGAACTGAAAAGCTACCCACTTGGGAAGCAGAATTTGTCATACTGCACTTGAAAGCCTTCCAACATAAAAGAAAAATGTAATTCACAACCTACACATAAAAAATTTCCTAAGCCACTCACCACACTGCAGTAGAATGAAATTCAAAAGGCTAAGAAATTAAAAGAAGAAAAATAGTTTACTGGGATACATGCAATAAAATAATTTTTCCAACTTTATATAAGCAATTACTTCATACAAGTAATTCCTCTTTAAAATTATAAACAGAGCTCAAGACCCGATTAAAATGAACAACAGCCACGCATGGTAGCACATGCCTGTAATCCCAGCACTCGGAAGCCTAGGCAAGACTGCCACAAGTTTGAGGCCAGCCTAGACTTTGGGAGTTCAAGCAGCCTGGAATACAGGGTGAGACTCTGTCTCCAATCAAGCAAGCAAGCAAGAATACATGTGAATCCTCTAGAAGTCATTAATTATTTCAAGTAGCCTGAGAAACAAGGTATTCTGCACTCAGTCTACCCAATACTACATTTCCACTTAACTTCCATTTTAGCAAACTAAATTCTGACATGTCTTTCAAACTAATTAATTCACCAAGCAAGCCATCCATTAATCAAAATTAAAAAAAACACTAAACGTGAATGGAAAACAGAAAGTTAATGTTTGCATGTTCATCATGTTACAAGATACAGTATTCAGCTCTCTGTATCACGTTTTATTTCATTTAATCCTCAAATATAGAAAGGTAACTACTGTCCAAAAAGACATCCTTTGCGTGTGTGACAGCAGAACAATGCCCTACTCGGAGAACAACTACACTCTCTCCTTTGTGGACATTTTTACCTGACTAGATGATACTCTGACAAGTTGGAGGTCCTTGCTTACAAACAGAAAAATACCTACAGACCCCTGTGGATTTCTTTAAATCTGCAATGTTTTTATTCTAAGACAGATACATTAAGATAATTTAAAAGCCATAACTTTTAATATAATACATCCTATTCCGCTCTTCTGATAATGTATCTTCCCCATACATCCTTATGAAGTGACTGTAACTTTACCAACACTTCTAGATTCCTCGCCAGGTATACAATAGGCATGAGATGGTCAGGGCTGCCAAAGTGCGTGACTGTACACATCTGCAGTGTGGAATGCCGAAGAAGAAACCCCATTAATAACAAAGACAGCAATTAAGGCCAAACACAAGCCTCAATTCTGTCTGAAGTGTATCCCATCATTATTTTTCACATTTCATTTCGCCTCACAGGAGCTATGAAATCAAACTAACTTGATTTTCTCTAATACAGAAAGAGTTTCAAGTGAGTTGTGAGCTTACATGTCACACTGATCAATTATCTACTCAATTTTTTTACCATAGCAAATCTAAATGCCATTTGGCCTCACAAGACTCATAAAAAAAAAAAAAAAAAAAAAAAACACTGTCCTCTTGAATAAGGCTGTAACATAAATAAGCTAACGAGCCCGAGCCCAGGAGAAATGCAGGCTTTTTACCTGGTCTGAGAGTATACAGGCCTTTCACGATGTTTGCCATAGTTGAAGGTGTGACCTGAAACGGTGTTGACTGAGCTTCTAGAAGTAAAGCTGAAAGAGGAAGACAGTGAAAAAGGTGTCACAGATCCTGACAGCAAAGATTTCTCTTGCAATTATTATTTCTCTCAAGGACCAAAGGTGAACAAGTGCAAGGAAAATGAGCCCAAGAGGACAAATGGACAAATCATGTTTTATAAACTTCAAGATTAAAAAAAGTACAGTAGCTTAATTCAACAGGTGAACATGTAACAGTGGTTAGCCGGAACACTAATCGAAATGAATCACCTCGTGGAAGTTCAGAAAAGAAGTAAATTCTTCTCAAAGCAATAGTGTCTGTGGCACTTAGTGAGTAAAGCACCCCACTGTATCTGGGAAATACTGGGGTGGTACGAGAGGGCTAAAGCCTAGTGCTTCACTCTCAGTTCCGCGTTCTCTACTTCCCACACAGTCCACTGCGAAACCACTGTATCTTACACATGGCCAGTACTAATAAACTGCTGTTGTAAGTAGCAGCTTTCTTCCAAACATCATTTATTAAAGAAACAAGAATCTTCCAACAATCCCACTAATCAAGAAGTCAATAAACCATAGTTTTTTTTTAAATTTTTTTTTAAATTTTATTTTAAAGACAAAAGAATGGAGACATATGAACCAGAAAAGCCATAAACAATACAGAAAATACAAAGTTATACAGAATATAGGAGGGAATTAGAACTGGATGTTGTATTACATAGTTATCTTCACATTAGTTAACACAAAAACATTAAAGGAAATTCCAAATTATAGAGAAGATAGTAGGGGATTTGCACTGGATGCTGTATAATATAAAGTTATCTTCACTTCTGTTAATACAAAAACAACTGAGGAAATACAGAATTATAGAGAACATAGAAGGGAATTAGCTCTGGATGCTGTCCTACATAATGTTACCTTCACCTTTGTTACTCAGTTACATAGATGATGGCCCATTTGATCATTTAATTTTTCTCCTCCCTCATCTCCGTTGCCCTACCACTCAATCAGTCATCTTCCCTGTGATAATAACTGTACTCCTGGGTTTATCTATATCCTTGGACTCTCACCTTGGGAGGAGATATAGCTGCCTCAGACTATACTATAACATACATGGGTGTATACAAACTGCCATGGTCGGAGGTGGGAAAGCACATATGCTCACAGCGGACCACCTGGCTCCACCCTGTCGTCGTGCTATGGGTGGGGGCGGGTCTAGACCATGAGGTACCCTGAGAGGGGCCCTCAATGGAGCAGCCACCGGGCCCACTGCGGAGCAGCAGAGGAGCAGCCGTGGGGCCCACTGCGGATCATCCGCGGGGCCCGGCAGCGGAGTAGCCGCAGGGCCCTCAGTGGAGCAGCCGCGGGGCATGCACCTCCATGGGGCGCCCACTGTGACCCTTTTGGCTCTGTCCCATTGCCTTGATGCCAGAGGCCCTTTCTTCTCCTCCCATCTCCTACTGATCTCCAGTATTACCATTCCCCACCCCTTACAGCTGGGTAGTGGGTCTCTGAAGCTGAAGCTGTGAATGCCGAAACGAGGGCGTGGGCCAAGGGTGTGGTTGGAGGGGCAACCTCCTCCCTCTCTATCTCGTCTCCCTCCAACTGCGCCATGTCAGATCTGGGATCCCCTCCTCCAGAGGAGGTTCTGCTTAGACTTTGCGAGGGTTTCAGTTCCCATTTCAGATCCTTCTTGAGTTCAGGATATCCACCTCTTTCCTCTCTGTCCTTCACATGTTGCTATATTCCTATGTCTGAGTGGCATTCCTCCAGGAGGTTCTCTCTCTGCTGCCTACCCGGTCGCCATGGGTTCATACAAGGTTCATATATGCAAGCAGTATGGAGACACTCTTGTTGCTCGTATCAATAGTCTGGGGTGAGTTCTAAAGCCTGTGGACTCGTCCCATTGCTGTCAGGAACAAGTGGTGATTGCACAGGCCGCCCGAGGCTCAAGGTGCTCACAGAGGGCATTCAGGGTGGGAGCTGAAGCCCAGTAACTCAGTTCATGCTTCCTGCTTGATGTTGGAGTGAGAAGGGCGTGGGGCCGTGTGATCCACCTCCATCTGCAGCTCTCTCTTGCTGTTGTGCTCCAGTTCCTTTTTGTTCCTTGGCTGGATCCCTGGGAGTTGCTGTGGCTCTGAAGTGGGTGCCGATGCACCCCACCGCTCCCCACTCGCAGCCGCCCACACAGTGGAGAGGCAGGAGGCCACAGCCTGGAGGCAGGCATAGAGCTGGGTGTGGTGGGCTGTGTACTGGCTGCTCTGGCTCCACCTTGCCTCCCGGTGCTGATTAGGAAGGTTGCTGCAGGGTGGGAACTCTGCTTCAGTGGCTGTTGCAACCCTCTCATCCTCACACTGGATTTGACATTTCCCGACCACCATTGCCTCTTTTCCTGGCTGCACCCTCTCCTCTCCAATTCTGGTCCAGCTCTTGGAACTCCGCTCTCCCCCGGCCGAGTCGGGAGGCTTCCATGAGCGTGGGTCTCCGAAGCTGAAGCTGCGATCGCTGTAACGAGGGCTTGGGCCAAGAGTGTGTTTGAAGCAGTGGCTTCCTCTTTCTCCATCTCTTCTCCCTCCCATCCTTTCCTCCAGGAGAGGTTTTGCTTGGTCTTTCCTAGGGCTTCAGTTCCCATTTCAGATCCTTCTTGGGTTCAGGGTACACACCTCTCTCCTTTCTGTCTTCATATTGCCATATTCCATTGTCTGGGTGGTAATCCTCTGGGAGGTTCTCTCTCTGCTGCCTACCCGGTCGCCATCTTCCCAGAAGTCCCAACCATACAGTTTTAACAGAGAACTCTAATAATTCCTAGACCAACCTCTCTTTAGGAATCATGATGTTAAAGTCTAGCGGGGTTAAATACCTTCCTGGGTCCTGCGCTCCTCTGCTCCTTCAAGCATTCCTCAGTGCCACAGCTTCCCCTGAGTCATCTGTCTTTTATTACTTTATTCTAAAAATTAAAACTAAAATTGCACTTTATTTTATATGCATGTAAGTATGAAAATGACTACACCATAGGCTGACAGAGAACTGGTCTGTTCTACAGTGAGAAGTCAGTGTCTTCACGCACGAAGGGCCCTTCCTGAGTACGAAGTACCCAGTACTTTTCAGCAGAGGATGTTCTTTGCCTTGCTGTTTGTACTCCTTTAACACAGGACCCCTCATTTTCCTGACACACCTCCCATCAAGAGGTGGGATCCACGCTCCCTTTCCTAAGGAATCTAGGCTCTGTGACTGCTTGTCAAAAGGACTCAGCAAAAGTGACAGCGACAGTGACAATTTCTAGGCTCAGGATTTAAGAAACTAGTGTATCCATTTCTTTTATCTTGTGACTTTCACTCTTGGGAGAAAAACAGGTGCGAAACCAAAAGCCACACCCAATTAGCAGCCCTGTAAGGCAGCCATTTGGAAAGGCCCAGCCCCTCCCTGCCAAGGCTTATGAGCCAGTGCTGAGCACAGCAGGGATAAACTGCCCACAAGACCCTTCACGAGTTAAAGAGCAAAGTAAGACTGCTGCTGTTTGAAGCCACTGTGCTCCTGGATGACTTGTCACATGGCAATAACAAATGGAATACTAACATTTCCAAATGTATCTGAAGCCAAAAGGGAAGTCACTGATCAAAGTTTTGAAAAAGCATAGAAACTGAGTGTAATTATGTGCTTTGTTAAGAGTACACAGGTGATACTAAAATGTGTAACTAGCGATAAAATATCAATCCTTAATAGTGGTGTTGTTCTGTTTAAATTAATTTTAATCTCTCTTTGCCTTAGTTTCTGTGCCAATGACTACCTATCCTATAGGCCTATGAGAATTAAGTAAGTTAATATTTGTAAAGTATCTCCAACAAGTCCTACTAAACATAAGCAGTATGTGGGTGTTCGCAAAATTCTTTTAAATGACTATGATATTAACATTGTTAAACATTTATAGAGTCCATTGTTCTGAAGCCCAAACCAGTATGACCTATAGTCTCTTTTAGTATCTCTTACTCTAACCCCAATGCCTAGTAACTGTCCAGTAAATATATCATAAATTCAGTTGTATCCAATTTACAAAAGTTTAAAGTCTTTTCCAGTTCACTTGGAAAGGTCTATCTACCTTTAAGTGTCATTTGTATTGAAAACCAGATTACATGATGAACAAAAAAGTAGCGTGTTAATGCTTTTTCTCTCACCAAATCAGTGTTTTATTGTTTTGAATATTCTCTTCTATAGTTGAATATTCTCTTCCCAATAAAACTCACTTTCAAATTACTAACAATTTTAAAAATAGATTTATAAAGAAAATAAGCTTTCTATCAGATGGTAGCATTTCTCCAATTGAATTTTTAACACAGAAGAAAGTGTAGTATACTTTGTAACAAAAGCAAAGACTACGTCAACAACAGGAAATGGCTATAATTAACAGCTACATGAGACAATGTTCGAAGATGTTTGAAAACATCTGTGCAGCCTTAAAAGAATATATGCTCAAGATTCCGGGTCTCCCAATCCAAAAATGGGCACCTGAGATGAATACACATTTCTCTGATAAAGAAATACAAATGGCAAATAAGTATCTGAGAAAGTGATCACCATCATTGGTCATTTAAGAGATGCAGATTAAAACAACACTGAGATTCCCTCTTACCCCAGAAAGAATGGCTGTCATCAAGAAGTCAACCAATAACAAATGCTGGAGAGGCTGTGGAGGAAAAAGAGCCTTCTCCACTGCTGGTGGGAGGGCAGACTGGTACAGCCACTATGGAAATCAGTGTGGAGATTTCTCAAAAAAGGATTAGAGGTCCCACTCAACCCAACTATTCCCCTTTTGGGTATTTTTCCAGAAGAAATGATAACATACCACAGCGGTACGTGTGCATCCACGTTTATAGCAGCACAATTTGTCATAACAAAATCTTGGAAACAACCCAAATGCCCATCAACCAGGATGGATAAAAATGATGTGGCTTTTTTAATATAATAGAGTACTACTCAGCCACAAAGAAGGATAAACCTGAGACTTTTATGAGCAAGTGGATGCAACTGGAGACCATACTCAGAAGTTAAATAAGTCATTCTCACACGTGTAAACATCATACTGTCTCCCTAGTGTAAGAACCTGAAAGAGTAAATAAAATCTGAAAGGTACAATAGATACTACGAAAGGGAAAGAAAATACTCAAAGTGAAGGAACAACTGGGATGAGAGAAAGGAGAAAAGAAAGAGGGAAGGCAAACTATATATATATATATATATATATATATATATATATATATATATACATACACAGAATAGCGGGGATAACTGTACTGCTGATTTCTACTGTGAAAGGAACAGTCAATAGTTAAATTTTTTCTTGACCAATTTTGCATGCTTGTATCTATAATCTGAACAACTAATTTGAAGACAAAAATATGCAGTATTATAACCATTGTTGAATTCCTATCATCTTGTTTAGTGAAATTCTGTATTGTTTCTAATTTTTTTATTATTTTATGGCATCCTTTGGAAACATAATAATAAAACATGTATGACTGTCATCTAGACTTTTATCTGAAAACTCTGCCCTTCTAAAATAAACCGGCCCAATGTTTAACAACTCCATCTCTTACTTTACAATAAAAAAATGGAAGAAAGAGTTTATAATCAAGCTTAGCAAAATCATTTTGTAAGTTCAGGTACAAGCTTATCATAGCAGCTAATTATGTTTAACAGGAAAGCAACAAAATATATACTGCGAATTCAAGTATGTGCCAGTTCTTTTTAAATGCCTTGATATGTACATCTATACTTCATAGGATATAAGCTTTTAAAGGGTACTGAGACATTAAGCCTGGGGCTTCCTAGAGGCACGTCCTTTTGAGAAAAGGCAGCATGAGGTGCCACCTACTGCAAGGGGCAGACAACCCAGGACTGGAGAGAGAAGAAAAACTAACTGGACATTTGCAAAGCCACATGCAATATTTTTAAGTCCTAATTCGCAGAAGAGAAGACACAGGACCACAAGAGGCTAAGAAGCTCATCTAACACCTTGAACTCATGAATTCCCCCTTGTGTCTCCCTATGAAGGCTTCAACATTTTCTGATATCCATTTCAGAAGATGTCAACACTGGGGTTTGTATGACAGTGCTGAGGGTGCTCTTCCAGTAGTCACTGACCTCTCACATCCACAATAAGTTGAATTACTGAATTACTTACGCATTAGGCTGTAAATGTGCTTTTCTGCAACATGTTCCGTAAACAGCTTTATAAGGTCATCTTTTAAATCTCTGTTAAGCTTGGTTTCGATGTAAAACTTATTCTGAAAAAGAATATTTTTTGATGCATGGATCAGAGGAAATGATTAGTTTCATGAATGGAAACACTATCATTTTAGGAAGTAATATATAAAAGTCACTGATTAAAAAAAAATCAAACATCAATTGTTCTAGTACACATCTTTCTGGCACAAGTATGCAAGAATAAGATTAAGTGCTATGAACTTGCTGTAGAGACACTACAGAACCACACTGTGTGACATGCTCTTTTAAAAATCTTAATCAGGTGGTGGTGCTGAAGTAGAAGAATCTCAAGTTCAAGCTCGAAATAAAAAATAAAACAAGGGTCAGGGACAGAGCTCAGTGGGGAAGTACTGGCTTCAATACCCAGTACCAGGGGAAAAAGATCCTACATCATCATCTAAACACAACACCCAGAGAAAGACTCCCGTCTCATGATCTCCATGAAAAGCAGGCAGTAAACACGTACAAGTGACCCCACGACATATTCCACTTCAGGAATTAGCCTGTCACTCCACTCTTGGCATTCCATAGAGACCATCTGTGCTTCAGAGGCAGACAGAAAGTATGGCTTAAATCAGACCAAGAAAATGCCAGGATTCAGGGGAAAGTTTCTTAGTCATCCTATGAGTTACAGGAGAACAACATGTGGTGGGCAGCAAGATACAGAAGAGAGTCACTGATTCAAACACCACTGGAGACTGTTTCTTTCTGTAGTTCTACAGCAGGGCACACTTTTCCTTCTTGACTTAAATCACTTTGAATTCAGTTTTCTGCTTGCTGCAGCCAAAGTATCCTGACTAGAATGACTAGCGAGCCAAAAATGATCAAATCTGTTTTAGCATAAATGTTAACTCAATGCCTAAAAGCAGAAAACACAAAGATGTTGACAAGTTTCTCATTCTCTCATAATAGTCTTTTCTATCTTTGAAATATTTAATTAGATCCGTATGGTTAAAGAACATGAACACACACACAAAGGGTATGCAGTAAAGTCTCCCCTTGTGGGTCCTCTGTCCTCTTCCCAAAGGTTCCATTCTACACTGGAAAACGCACTGTATATTATTTCTAAAATGTCCCTTATATATGTGTACTTTTTTTTCTAAAAAAAGACAGCCCTTGCTAAGGAGGAAATATTACACACTATTTATACTTTGTCTTTCACCCTTAAGTTGTATTCCAAACAACCTTTCTTTAAAAGAACAGACATGTCATTATTTTTAACTGGGGTATTTCTCTTTTCCATTTATTACTCCCAATCACTTTGCCAGTCCCAATTCTGTCCTGTTAAAAATACTGCATAATTCTTAAACATGTCTAGTATTTGTATATGCTTATAAGTTTATCTGTATTCCTAGATATGATTCCTTAATCTTTCAAAGAGACTTATTAAATTTCTACCAGAAGTGTGAGCTTATTTCCCTACAGACTCACCAGAACTATTATCAGACTTTTCAATTTCACTAAAAGTGTTTTTAAAAAGTTGCTTTGTTTGAATCTGCCATTCTTTAATTAGGGAGCCGGACATAGTATTGTGTTTATATTTGTATTTGTTTAGTATTTATCCATATTCCTTTGTCCATTTTTCAACAGAAAAACAGGGTTGTTGATCTATTTCTAATTAATTTCTGAAAACTGATTATTAAAGAAAATAAATTTTTGTCTCATGTTTTACAAATCTAGTGTTATTTTTCCCCCTACATTTTGCCCATGGTATTTTACTACACTAATACTTTTAAACTTTATATTATCATAGTCCAGAATTTTCCCTCATGACTGAGAGTTCTGGGTCTCACTTAGAAAGACCTTTTCTCATCCCAAGGCTGCACATGATTCCTTCCAGTTCCCTAATACTTCATTTTTAAACGTATTCCACTTAGAATTTGTTATGAGGAATGCAGCCATCCGCAGACTCTCTACAATGACTATCAATTTCTCAACACCAGCTATGGAACCACCTAAGCCTTCTTTATTGACCCGGAATATCCTTTCTCTTTATTAAAAATGCCATGTCTTTTTCCATTAAAATGCCACTTCAGTGTTCTCTGGTTTCCACTGCCTTGACCTATCTATCCCTGAGCCAAGGACAAATGCTTTAATTACTGTAGCCTTCTCATTCCATTCAATACCAGGGAGGGACTGCCACCACTTATCTGTCATTATAGCACCTTTCATGACTACTACTAGAGTTTTGTTCTTTCCCCATATGAATTTTATCAAATGTGCCATATATCTTTTCTAAGAAACTGTTTATCCCCACAGAAGTAAATATTGGTGAAAATTTACTTTAAGCTAATTTTTAAAAAATCAATTATCCAGCTACTTTCATAAATGAAATTTTTAAATCAAAATTTAGAAAATTGATTTGACAGCATACTTTAAATTTCATACCTATTTGACACTTGTAGTTTATATACAAGAATAAAAGATAACTGTTTTAGCCTAAATTAGAGGTCATTCTGTTTTCTGCTTTTTAATATAAAGTATGTTTTAAAAGAAAATATCCTTCATTTATGTTTTTCTTTGCTGGCGTACCATACTGTTAGCATTTAAGACTTTAAAGTAAGGCTCTTAATGTGCACTCCCTACCCTTCCATAAGTAAGCAGAGTCCGGAAACAGAAACTGTGTGAAAACTTCAGAAGTACTGAGCAACTCAAGTTATTTCACCTATTTAAATAACAAAACATTAAACTTTTACAGGAAAATGTTAAGTTCTAACATCCTAAATAAGAATACCAAATATCTTTATTTGATCTCTGTGTCCTTCAATAAAAATACTTCTGGTAATTTAGAGTCTTAGACACAATTTATTTTCTAGCTTAATGTATATATGTGTGTATATATATATACAACACACACACACACTATATATGTATTATTTTTACAAAATACTGAGCTTCAATGTGGTATTTTCACCCATGTATATAACATACTGTGATCACAGTAATTGTCCCATTACCCTCCCTTGTACCTCCTCCCCCTGCCCCTCTTCCTTCTGCTTGTCTAACCGTCGTCTCTGTTCTTTCATGCCCTTTCCTTTCCTAGATTCTACACACCAGGGAAAACACCTGGTACTTGCTTCATTTTCCTGAGTCTGGCTTACTTCGCTTAACCTAAGTTCTCCAGTTTCATCTACTTCCCCACAAGTGACACATTTTCTTTTATCCACTCATCTGTTAATGGGCACCTAGGCTGGTTCCACACTTTGGGCTGGAATAAACATGAATATGGAGGTTTCTCTATAGTACGTTACCTTTAATTCTTTTGGGTGCACACTGAGGAGAGGTATAGCTAGATCAGAGGGTAGTTCTATTTTCAGTTTTTCAAGAAACCTTCATACTAATTTCCACAGTGGCTAAACTAACTTACATTCCCACAGTAGTGTAGAAGGTTTGTTTTCCTTACATTATTGTCAGCATTTATTATTTTTTATGTTCTTGATGACAGCCATTCTGTCTAGGGTAGTATGGAATCTCAATGTGGTTTTGATTTGCATTTGCTTAATGGCTAAAAATATTCATAGACTTATTGGCCATTTGTAAAGTATCTGATAGTTTCTCAAAACAGTCACACAGACTTTTAATAGAGATAACGTTGATAAAAGTTTTAAAACTTTGTCACCTACTTCTGTGACTACAAAGGACATTTTGCTGATTATGATCCCTAACAGTTTAAGATTTCAAATTACTCTTTCATACACTTTTCCAACAAACAAAAACCAAAGATTAAAAAAATTTTATCTTCTGCACAGAATAATTTATTTTTGTTTGTTCGTTTTTTGGCACCAGGAATCAAACTCAGAACCTCACATTTGCCAGGCAGACGCTGTGCCACTGATCTACATCCGAGCTCTGGACAAAATAATTTATGTAACCAATTTTTTCCAATAATCAGAAACCAAACAACCTATGTTCTATATGAAAAATTGTAATTAATTTAAGAATCCTTAACAAATTTTGCCAGGTGGAAGAGTAACCCCGAAGTGTATCTTCCCACGATACAAGTTTCCTAAATGCCACCTTGAAGTTTAAACAAAGCAACAGTGGCACTAAAGAAAAGTATAAAATACCATTTTCCTCCCACATTCAATCTAATTTCTTATAAATTAGGTATTCATGTTTAAAAGTTATGATAAGCTTGATATAATTTTATTTTATTTTGTTTCCCTAACCCACCTAGCCAATATGCTTACTGGAAATGCCACTAAAATGGCAGACATAGAAATGAATAATCCCTTCACCTACCCGTAACTCCTTTATCCACAAATAGGCCCCAGGCTCTATGCTTCAGCTACCCTTCCATTCATTTTTGACACGAAAAACTTGAATAAAGTGAAAATAACGGGCCTGCTAGGATGGAAATGAAGTATTTGCTCAATCAGTGGAAGTTATTTACCTAACATATTCCAGTGATAAACAACCTATATGATTTCACCAAATGGTATAACAGGGCTACCTGCAGGCTTCCCAACCCTTTCGGAGAACTAATTTGGCTGACCTAGGTACAATTAATTCTGGTATTATTAATAATATTTTGACTAGTATCACAATTCACGAAGGCGTTTTAGTAATTAAAACAACATCAAAGCTTTCTATCAATTTTTTTCTAAGATAAATTCTTGGTTTAAAAAAGGGCCAAACCAAGTTTCCTCTGCATGATATTGACTATAAACTCTGATTAACTTTTAAAATTGTTATCAATACCCAAAGAATTACTATGTTTAAATGTAAATAAGAATTATTAGCTGAAATGAAAATCATAAAGTACAATAAGATCTTTTGGAACGTGCCTTCTAAATTAGAAGTAGTTCTGTTTTTTAATATAAAGTATGTTTTATGAAGAATGATCACTTTTAGATTAGTATTCCACATACAACAGAGTATATGCTACAGAAGGTAGAATCAAATAAACATCTAGTTGTCTAATCTAAAAAACGAAGAGTTGGAATAACGGCTTCTAGAGGCCCCTCCATTCAGTAGAACACTAACATTAAAATTCCACAACTTTATATATTTAAAAGGGGGAGAGAAAACTAATCAACAATTTATAGTCTACAAATCATACTCGTAGCATAACTCTACAAATAAGAGATCATGAGAGTGGTATTTTTTTTCTCTACTTTTTACAAAATGTCTCATTTGGCATTCACCACACATATTTTTGTTTGCCATAACTCTCTTCTTTCTAAGGATATCTTATATAGTAAATCCTCAACTTAAAAACAAGTTCCATTTTAGTAGAACATTCATAAATTGGATTCCTTCATAGTACTACAAAGTATGTCTCATACAGTATACCTGTGGAAGTTTTCAACTTGAATGTTCTTAACCCAGGGACTGTAAGCCTTCATTTTTCCAGGACCAAGCACAGTGACTTCCACATGACAGAAATAAAAGCTCACTGTGTGATTGCTGATCATTAATTCAGCAATTGTTACTTATGGAATATCAAATCAGTACAAGGGAAAAACAGTTCTACATCAGCTATAAAACATTACTGAAGTTAATTTCCACTTCTAAAACTTACACAAAATATAGTAAAAGAAAAATTATACATTTAACTCTGCATCTTTTTGAAAGGAGGAAACAGCTCAAACTTACCATATATATGAAAAGAGGCACAATGCTCTGTAATGCTCCCATATATTGTCCAAGAGCTATATTAAATCTTTCAATATAGAGATCTGGAGGGCTGGCCTGTGAAAGAGAAGATAAATGTGATCATTGTGGAAAACCAGGTCTAAGTCTTTCCACCACAATCTGAAATGCAAATAGACTTAGAAAGAATCAAAAATTTGTACTGAAATTCACAATAAAGAAAAGGAGGGCTGGGGATATAGCTCAGTGGAATAAGCGCCTGCCTAGCAAGCGCAGGGTCCTGAGTTCGATCCCCAGTACCGCAAAAAAAAAAAAAAAAAAAAAGAAAAGGAGATGCACTTATACATTTAAGTTAGGACTTCTATCTTGTTCCAAAGCCTGCTATACAAAGCTGAGCTTTGGCTTAGTTATCTTTAAAAAATGTAGAGCCTCACTCAACATGTTAATTGAAAGGTTAAAAGGTCTGTTAATGAGTAAAAGATATACTCAAAATGAAGAAAAATTTTAAATTATCACTGAATTATGTAGACATCTACAGGAACCAAACTACTGTGAAAAAGAATGGGGGAAAGGAGAAATTGAAGAAAGTGAACAGGATCTTCCTCCCAGATAGCAACCGGGTAAGCAGCAGAGAAAGAGCCTCCGGAGGATCGCCACTCAAAGACACTGGAATATAGCAACATGAGAGAGACAAGAGGGAGAGAGAAGTGTGCCTCCTGGACCCAGGAAGGATCTGAAATGAGAACTGAAGCCCTCTGAAAGTGCAAACAAGACCTCTCCTCGAGAAAAAATTTGGAGGGCTGCCATGGCACAGTTAGAGGAAGAGAAGGCAGAGAAGGAGGGAGCCACAGCTCCATACACACCCTTGGCCTGATTCCTCATTCTGGCACTCACAGCTTCAGCTTCAGAGGCCCATACTTGCAGGAGCCTCCCAACTCTGTCAGGGCAGAGCAGAGTTCTGAGAGCTGGGCGGAAGCCAGAGTGGAGAAGGCGAAGCGGGAAAAGAGGCAGAGCAGATGGGAGGTGTTGTCCAACCCAATGTGAGGATGAAAAGTTACAACTGCCATTAAAGCAGCACGCCCACTCAGCAGCCTTTCTAATCAGCACTCTGAGGCAAGGTGGAGTCAAAACAGTACACAACCTACCACACTCAGCTCTACACCTGCCCCCAGGCAGTGGCCTCCTACCTCTCCACTGTGTGAGCAACTACCAGCAGAGAGCAGCATGGAGCAGCAGCAGCGACCCCAGGGCCACAGCAACTCCCAGGGATCCAGCAGAAGAACAAACGGGAACTGGAGCACAACAGTAAGAGAGAGCTGCAGATGGGATCACACGGCCCCGCGCCCTTCTCACTCCAGCACCAAGCAGGAAGCACGAGCTCAGTTACCAGGCTTTAGCTCCCACCCTGAACTCCCTCTCAGCACCTTGAGTCCTGGCAGCCCGCAAGCTCAACATGTGTTCCCGACAGAAACAGAATGAGTCCACAGGCTTCAGGACTCACCCTAAACTACTAATATGAGCACCAAGAGGGACTTCATACTGCTTGCACATATGAACCTTGTATGAATCCACAGCAACAAATTACATGAAAAGCAGCAGTCCTGGAGTCCAAGAGACAACAACATACTCTACATAGAAGACCCAAGAAAGAAAATCTTCCAATTCTCTCCTAGAACTAATAACTAAACTTAGTACACACCCTGGACTACCTCAGTGAGCACAGGTGCAGACTTCACACCACTTGTGCCCAGCATTATAAGTAAACCCAATGCTCAACTGTACGGGACAGGGAGCAGCAGCACTGGAGATTGATTAGACCAGGCCCCCACGAGCACCTTGTCAGGGCAGAACTCAGCAGTCTGCGGGGAAAACCCCACAGGCTGGTTCGGGTCCCCTGGAGCACCTTGTTGGGGCAGAGCCCAGTGGTCTACGGGGGCGATCCCACGAACTGGTTGAGGTGTGCCCCAGCGATCCACCAGGTGCACCTGTAGACTGGACTGGACCCCCAAGGACCCCAAGGGCTTATCAATCGGATATGACCATAGTGTATGTGGTTCCTTGCATATGTACTGTCTTTGAGGATGGCTGCTTTTCCACCTAGTGCCATAGTAATTTGAGTGCACCCATGTTTGTTACAGCATAATCTGAAGCAGACATGTGCCTTCCCAATGTGAGAGCCTGAGAGAGTAAATAAACCAAAAAGTACAGTTACTGTCAGAGGGAAGACGACTGATTGGGTGGGAGAACAATGGGGATGAAAATGGAGAGAACTGTATGATTAATCAAATGTGCCATCACTTGTATAATTGAGTAACAATAGTGAAGACTTCATTTTGTAGTACAGCATCCATTTATAATTCCCCAATATCTGTTCTATAATTTTGTTTCCTTTATCACTTATGTGTTATACTGATTTATAACTGAGTAAGAAATACAAAGATAACACTATGTAATACAACAGCCATTGTTAATCCCCCACTATCTTCTGTATAATTGCGTATTTCCTTCATGGTTTTGGGGATAACTGAGTAACAAATATGAAGATGATATTAAGTAAAACAGCATTCATTGTCAATCCCTTATTATCTTCCTCATAACTGGTGTGTTTCCTTATTGTTTTTGTTATTTGAGTTTATATTCTTTTATCTTTAAAATTAAAAAAATGAAGAAAGCGAACAGGCACAATATACTGCTAAGTTAGCGAGGTTTTGTTAATTACCTTAGGCACAGTAATATTCAGAATTCCGTGCTACCTTGGTTGTGAAAAGCTTCTGTGGTTAAACAACTATAAATATTAGTTAGAAAGCAGGAACTAAAATGATCCATACACCTGCAGCTCTAGAGAGTAGTATGATGTAATCCATGCCTCCTATTTAATTCACTATTACAAATACCCAATCACAAAACCATCTCACTTCCAACTTTACCATGCTACAGAATAAACTTGCATGTCCCTTCAAAATTAACAAATGTATTTTGAAGCCCCAGTGCAGCTCTATCTGAGGTAAAGAAGTATTTGAGCCTGTACAGAGTCCTAAGAGTGAAGCCCTGGTCCTATGGGATTAGTATCTTCATACAGAGAAACCTTGGGCTCACTTACCCCACCCCATAGCATGGCTCAGAGGAAACACTATGTGGAGGCTTCAGTGAGAAGGCCCGGAGAAAGCCAGGCTTCAGTGACAAGGCTGTTAGTCACAAGCCAGGAGAGCCCTTGCCAGGAATGAACCACTAGCACCTTAATCTTGGCACTGCCAGCCTCTAGCACTGTAAGAAGCAAAGCAAACTTCTGTTGTTTAAGTCACCCAGTCTGTGGTATTTTGTTGTGGCAGCCCAGGCAACACTATGTTTTATACATTCTCTAAAATTTATTAAAGCACATTCGCCTAAGATTAGAACATTAACAAATACCACCCAGGTATTTCAACTAAGAATTCATTTCTGGGCCAGGGTATCGGCCATGGTAGAAACACCACGCAAACAGACTGTATTTACACAAAGTCTAACCTGTGGTAGTCTTATAACTTGATAACCATGTTTTACAAAGTCTTAATTTCAAACAAGGATATTTAAGAAATGTCACACTGAAGGGCTGCTAAATATTAAATTTAAAAATATGAAATTATAAAGCATGGCTAGGGCCAGGAGACATAGCTCAGCTGTACAGTGCCTGCCTGGCGAGCACGAGGTCATGAGTTTGATCCCTGGTACCAAAAAAATAAATAAAGCATGGCAAAATTATTTTAGAAATGTCCAAATATTTTAATACTACTTCAAAGTAAGATTAAACCTGTTTTTTTCAGTTCTACTTAAAAGCTTAGAATACATATGAAGAACTGTTTTTCCTTCTCCCAATTCACCTTCCAATTTATTGAGTCTAGTAGTTACAGGTTTGATATACGTTAGATGCTTTTTTTTTTTTTTTTCTGGTACCAGGGATTGAACTCAGGACCTTACGCTTGCCAGGCAGGTGCTTATTCCACTGAGCTATAAACTAGGTGCTTTATTCCCAGCCCCTAAACTAGGTGCTTTATTTGCATTTCTTTTCCTAGTCCTCCTAACTGCCCACAAAGCAACTCTTATTTCCATTTTATATAGAAGGCAAATGCCCTCAGAAATATTCAGTCACTTGACCATCTACAGTAAGCCCCAGAACTAACACTTAAACCACAGTTAATCTTGAGTTCTTCTGTACCTATTCAAATTCTCTTTTTGGCACCTTGAAATTTTAATACAAGTTCAAACTTCTCAACTCGGGGCCTCGCTCTGTCTGTCAGCCCCTGTGGCTTCAGCCTGCTCTTCCTCACACACAGCCCAGCATGGCACTAGCATGGAACTACTACCAGATTGCAATCATCTGTGTAGTTTCAGGCCCCCCAGATGATTCTTTCTACCTAAATGTCTCCCTCCCCACTCCTAACTAGACTCACCCTGGCTAACTGCTAGTCATGATTCAAGATCTATCTTACTTCCTTTCAAACACAGGCACTCCATGGTCCTTCAATGGTACACCACACACACTTTATTTCTCACCTCCAGGCTGGTCTCTGCCACTAACTACAAGCCTCTCCCTGGAGGGCAGGATCTATACCTTATTTGTAGATTTCCACCTGCCCAGGGTGCCTAAAACAGAGTACAGGTAAATGTGCTTTTTTCAACAGTCTTACTAAAATCTAAACTTTAATCTAGCCTTATTTAAATCTAAATTCCTGTTTTATTATTTAACAAGGCTATGTGACACTGGGCAAGTCAAAGGTCAAATACTACACTATACATGTAATAGTAAATAAAACTCTTTTCTGAGAATTAGCTATCCATTTGTTTAATACTTTAGAAAAATCCATTAACACCTTAAAAAGCATTCTTTGTTAACTAAAGAACTTGGGGGAAATGGTTCCATGTTACAAACTTTTAACTATCATTAATGAACAGAATCACAAGCATTCTTCTTCTCAACTGCTTCAAAGAACCCTAGAAATGACATTTCAGCTTTCAAATAAATTTTACAAGTATTATCACACTTAAAAGTAGCACAGAAGTCACTGCATTAAAATAATTTACCCTTTTCACAAAGACACTATCCAAAAGTTAAAAATATGAATATTGATCAAAAAGGCCTATTTCACAGTAGGCAGAATAAATAAAATTGAATTCCTTACTTACTCTTTTTAAGACTTCCCAAAGCTCAAAGGTTATAAGTATTAAAAGGTACCTTTTACATTGAATCAAATGTCAGAACACTTTCTTCTTTCACATTTCATGCAGCACTTACTCAAATCTTTTCAAAGGGCAATCGTAACAGTCTTCTAACATAAACCTAATCTTTTCTAGCAAACCAGAAATAAATGCCATTAAAATCCAGAAAGAAACGCCATTTCTACAAAGCTAAGCAAGTTGTTCTTCCTTAAAACAAAGTTAGAAAGTATACTTGGGGCCCCACTGAGAAAGCGGCTACCTCATGTGATTTACATTTTTTTTTTTTTTTTTTTTTTGGCGGTACTGGGGATCGAACTCAGGACCCTGCGCTTGTTAGGCAGGCACTTATTCCACTGAGCTATATCCCCAGCCCCGATTTACATTATTGACTTGGACATTAAATGACTTTTTTTCCTCAAACAAAACAAGAAAAAGGAAGTGCCAGAAAAACAACTATTACACCAAACTCACTCCAGCTTTTTATGATATGCCTAGATTCTCTGAAACACGTAATTACAGCTGGGTAGGATTTTTTCCAGGGTCTCTCTGTGTGTAAGGAGTAATGAATGCATTCTTTGGTTTAAAACTCAAAACATCTCAAATGTGTTTATAGAGTTTGATTTTTCACCCTTTCTTTGTGAAGGAACTCACTCTTAATTCTTTCATATCTTTCCAGACAACTTGTTTGCTTATACAAAAAATTAAGCATCTGGTTTATAGCTTTTTGCACAAATGCTAAAGTATAACACTGACTTGCATCACTCCCAGTTATCTTCAAGTCGGCTTTACTCTAGTGATTCTCACACATTTCGGTTTCTGGAATCCTTTGTGAACACTTAAAAAAGTAAACGTGAATGCTTAAAAAGTAAATGAAGATTCCAAAAGGCTTGTGTTGAAATAGCAATGACCACCCCTGTTAGAAATTTGGCCTGGTGCAGTGGCATGCAGCCTGTAGTCCCAGGTACAAAGTGAGGCTGAGAGAGAAGAATCACTTAACTAAGGAATTTCATGCGCCTCGGGAGCATAGCAAGAGGCCGTCTCACCATCAAGCACTTACTCAACGGGTCTTAAAATATATATTCATCCTAATATGACAATGAACGCCTCACATCATTATTCTTATGAAAATCTTTCCAAAACAAAAAAACATTTTAGTGTCATTATTTTGACATTTTACAAGTCTTTTAGAGCTACGATTAGTAGATGGTAGCTGGACTCTTATACCACTTCAATACTGATCAATTGTGATGTATAGCTTTCAAGTAAATGGAAGCCACTTATCATGCAGATTATATGTATCTATGCCTTTATATCTATTATATACACATATGCCCTTTTGATCAATATATGTATATCTATAGCTATATATTAAATGTGGAAAAGAATGCATGTTTTATATAAACTTCAGGGAATTTAGATATTCTTTAAAATATGACAAATGATAGTTTTTCAAATGTTAGTCACAATATGAAATCTGAAACTTAAGAAAGAACTATTACATTCTATTAAAACTTCTTAATTTATCTTCTGGTTTCAATAGACCTTCAACATGTATTTTCTAGCATGCATTAGACACATGCAAAATACTGAGTTACACAGATCTTCTAAATGTTGACACATTGTATTAGATACAGTTGTATAACCACCTATTTTTAAGTTTTGGAAAATTATCAAGCTCCTAGTGGTAGATATAAATTTTCTAAACTTTCTAATACTGACAACAAATACTGTCAACTGTGTTCCTTGAACAGACTTATTTCACTCACTTTTGAGAAAATACTGGTAAAATACGTAAGTCTACATATCATACAGTAGTTAGTCAAGCACTCATTCTGTCAAGTAAAAATGATATATACAGGGGTAGGCAGAGCCAGTTTGCTAAAACTCACATGAACACACAAGTCTTCTCAAAACAAGCACTGTACTTTGGTAGGCTGCTTCCCATTTTCTCATGTAGATCACCTTTAGAATATCTTCAAAGTAAAGTCACAATTCAATAAAAGTAACTTTCACTACTTCATCTTGGGCATTCCTAAATGAACCTACCTTTTCAAAAAAAACTTTTTAAGTAGGCCCATAGAAGTGAAGGATGGATATACTTTTCTTTCTTGAGTTAATTACAGCTTTTTATCTTTTAGCACATTTGCAGCACATAATAAGTACATTCCCTGTAGACAGTCAGCACAGAGATGACACATCTTTTTTATTTTTACATCCTCTTCTCCGCTTGCTTCGTTCACCTCTTGAATCCTTCTCCTTTTTGCAAAGACTGTACCGCTATAAACATGAGTATGCACGTATCACTGT
Source organism: Dinomys branickii (assembly GCA_004027595.1). Lineage (NCBI taxonomy): Eukaryota > Metazoa > Chordata > Mammalia > Rodentia > Dinomyidae > Dinomys > Dinomys branickii. The sequence goes on along the minus strand of PVLD010008145.1, from coordinate 15,213 downwards.
AAGGTCTTTAACTCTTTGGGAAAGATACGTACAAGGGAACTAGGTGGAGCAAATGGAATTTCTAGTTTTAGTTTTCTGAGGAATCTGTACACTTCTTTTCATAGTGGTTATACCAGTTTACATTCCCACCAACAGTGTAGAAGGGTTTCTTTTCTCACCAGCACTTGCTGTTATTTGATTTCTTGATGGTAGCCATTCTTTCTGGAATAAGATGGAATTTCCATGTTGTTTTAATTTGCATTTCTCGGGCAGGCACTTGTGCCACTGAACTGTATCTCCTGCCCTTAATTTGCATTTCTCTAGTGGCTAACAATGTTGAACATTTTTTCAAGTATTTATTGGCCACTTGCATTTCTGAGAACTATCTGTTGCCCATTTTCTGACTGGGTCTTTTATTTTGGGGACCTAATTTTTTTTATATTAATACTCGTGCGAGATGTAGCTGGCAAGTTTTCCCCACTTGGTAGGCTATCATTTTAATCTGCTAGTTGTTTCTGTCACTGTGCTTTTTAATTTCATATAATCCCACTTGTTAACTCTTGATGTTATTTCTTATGCAACTGACATTCTGTTCAGAAAGTCCCTGCCTACAGCTCTGATCTCTTTAAGTTTTACCTATTCACTGCCAGCAGGTTTTGTTTTACTATTTAGATCTTTAAACCACTTTTTAGTTTAGTAAATGATAGATATGTGTCTAGTTTCAATCTTCTATATGTGGAGAGCAGTTTTCCCATAACCATTTGCTAAAGAACCTATGGACCCTCTAGTGTATATTTTTGGCCTCTTTGTCAGATCAGATGGCTGAATGTATCTGGGGTTGTTTCTGTGTCCTCTACTCTCTTCTACTGATCCCCATGTCTGTTTCTGTGCCAAACCTGTAACTACTAGACTTCCCTTTTTTTTTTTTTAAATCAATGTCACTCCATAATATGACTTGAAATCCGAGACTGTGATGCCTCCTGCTTTGCTCTTGTTGCTCAGGATTGCTTTGGCTATTTTGGGTCTCTTCTGATTCCATAGGAATTCTAAGATTGTTTTTTATAGTTGTATGAAGAATGCTGCTGGTGTTTTCACTGGGATTGCATTAAACTGATATATCCATTTTAGCAGTATGGCCATCTTTATAATGATTTTAGAGCTTTTCCTCATTTAATATGATGTTGAGTGTTGGTTTCTCATAAAAATGGCTTTTGTCAGATTACTTCCCCTGCTATTATTTCAGAAAATTCAGCTCGGTGGCGTCTCGATTTCTTATACCTCAGTATCCCCTGGAACTGCCTTGGGTGAGTTAGGAGTTACGAATTGCATCTTGTTCCCATCGTTTTATCATTTTCTATTTTTTTTCAGTTTTTGTTGTTATTTATTTGTTTTCTGCACTGAGGCTTATAAAATTGTTTGTGGTAGGTAGCTTTATTACTAGTACCCAGATCTTTTTAGGACTACTTTTCAGAGATGTCTTCTAAGCATAGCTAGCTTTTGACTTTTGAGTCTGCTCCAGGATCCTGCATCTTCAATTTATCAGGAATGAAAGGCTGCAGCCTGTTTGGCCTTGCAGCCAGTTTTTTGGTATTGCACTGTATTAATGTTTAAAACCCCGATCTAGTTACTGACATCCAAGAAAGATCAAGTGATTGCAACAGCTATGTCCCCTTGGCTAAAGTAGTACAATCAGTAATAAAAATAGCATCAAGGTAAGATCTGCCTGCACACTGATGGCCTTTCTCTGACCTGAGGGAAAACTGTCCACTCCTGAAAGGTGAGCAGGCAACCCTCTAGACTGGTAACGGTGTTTCAGAGCTGCCAGCTGCAGCACACATGCCGTACTTGCACTACCACTGCTCTAGACTTTCTGTGACCAGCAAAGATCAGCTACTACTTTCAGCACAGCTGAAAATCCACTCCTGCCCAGGTTTTTGCATTCGTACAAAATAAAAATGTACTGCTGCTGAGACAAGAAACTCTCACTCCCAAGAGCCCCTAAAGACACAGGGCAAAATTGGGTCACACGGTACGCAGGGACTGAAAGGTGAAGGTGGACCCACTGCACTTTGGTCAGGGATCAGAGCCTGTAAGTCTGGTGCACTCATTTTTATGAAGGAAGTTCTACTGGAACACAGCAATGGCCATTCATTTATGTAACGTCTATGGCTGCATTCACACTGCACCAGCAGAGCTGAGTACTTGCGACAAACCTTAAGACCCGTGAAAATATTCACAAAGTACTACACAGCTCTTCAGAGGAAAAGTCTACCAATTCTCTTTTGCAAACTCAGGAGAGGAGGAAAAGGGATCTGCAAGTAAGGTAGGGAGGAAGAGGTCGGAAACACTTAAGCCACCCCTAATCCTAGGCTCCAGGGCACTGAGACGACCTACCACTGAAGCAGGAGCAAGAGAACCAACGGAGTTCACACTGCCCTGTTACCCCACACCTGTACCAAGTAAAAACAGCCCTTTACTGCTGAGGAAAGCACACTCCCTTCCCACTGAGCCCCCAACTCTGGTGACATGGCCTGCTAAGAGCTCAAGGGAGAGCTATTTTCCATCACTGAAGAACAAGGTAGCCATAGCCTACCACTAGAGGAATCTGAAGCTACAGCAACAGTTAAATTTAAATCCAACTTAACTACTGACAGGACTGACTCAACTCCTTATACTAACACCCTGACAGAAGATAGCAGACCCATTTTTAGGCATAAATATCATTCGTTTTAGCTTATCCACACTAGCATGAGATCATCTAGGCTCTAATCCTAGCAATGCAACAAGGCAGTTACAGAAGTTCAGTAATTGCTTCATAAAAAAAAAAATACCTGGATAAAAATGAGTTTAGAAAAATATCCAAAGAAGCCAGAGACTAGGACAACTTCTCACTCTTCTGGACATCTTCCTTCCTCATATGTAGCAAATATTACTTTATTTTTATGTACAATTCATAACTGAACCCTGTACACTCTGACAAATACAAATACATTCATTGTTTAAGTGACTGTACTCTCCAACTCGTCCCAAGTTCCCTTTTCCAAGTTCAGAATGCTGTTTCAACTTCAGTAAGCAGATGCTTATAGTAACCTCAGCTGTAAAGCAAGCATATGCTTTTTACCATCTTATCAGTTACTTGTACTGAATCTCCATCCAGGGCCTGGTGTTATGTTAAGCCCTATAAAGGTTCATGTTAAAGTGAACAGTCGCTGCTTTCAAAGGCTACTCGTAAGTTTATTAGAATTATGGTCGAAGAGCCAAGAAGCCTGAGGATTAGGGTGGCAAATTCTCTGAGATAAGAACAACTTTGTTGTAACAACTGCTTGAAATTTTAGATTGGATTTAAAAATAGATCTCCAAGTGACCTATTCAGAAAAACATTCAGCAGAATACGTATGTGCAGAGTTAATTACCAGTTAGTTGCTAATGATATTTTACTTGAAATCTATAAGGAAATGGTACTAAGCAACTATTTTATTATTTTTTTAAATATTTTTCATTCTAGTTAAGGAATAAACAGCATATTTTGGGGAGTAAAGCATTTTTAATTTTAAATATACTTTATAGTTCAACTGATAACAGAAATCAAAGCTGCCCCCCCAAAAAAACAATTTCAGACTACAAAAGACTAGTTGAGTTATGCTGCCACCCACTGGACCAGAAGCAAACAGCAAAGCCATCTGCCTGATTTTAAATGCCAAGAGTCAGGTCAGGTTATCGGCAGTTTGGCAGAGATTTTACATGCCTTCTGGTGTCTGGATCAAAAGTAAATAATGGTGACTACTTTGGGATTAGTTTCCATTAACTTCCATTATGAAAAGGTTTGAGAGTCAAATAATACAGTATTTAGCTTGAAGCCAAAATTAAAAAGAGACCTTAAAATATATCAAAATTAATTTTATTAACTAGTTTAAATATAACTAGTTAACATCCCTTAATTAAAACTGGTAAATATTTAAACTATCATTTAATAAAGAATTCATAAAATTCATAAAAACGAATGTGTAAGTAGATTAAAATAAAACACAGCAAAGCTTTCTTTCTCACGTTATATGCCTATCTTCAGGATCTGTTTTGTGTTCACTTACACAGGAACAAAGGTTAAGTGACCCTCTACTATCTGGAACATTACGGCAAAGGAGAGAAACATGGGTAATTGCAGAGCCAATTGTAAAGGGTTTACAACTTTAGGGATATACTTTACTTTCACTTATAATCTCCATGTCAGGGCAAGTGGGATGGATATGTACAACCCAACCAAGTACCCTGAAACAAGAGAATTGGAAATACCTGGTCAACAGCTAAAAGTAGCACACTTATCCAATGAGAACTTAATTTAATTCAAGACTATGACAGGCCAAAAGAAACCAACCTTGGTAAATTACGATTCTTGATCTCAAGGGGCTCAGGGTGCTGCAATGATAATTTGATAATTAATACATACCCAAAGTGCTAAACTAAGCACTACAGAACAGTAACAACATAAAATGCTATAGAAGCGAAGAGCAAAACATAATGAAGTCTGCCAGGGATGGTGATATTAAATGCTGGTCAAAACTTACACACAAATGATACACGTTCCCCTCCACACATACAGAGGGGAGGAAGAAAGCAGTGGCAAAAGACACCAAATGGAAAGACACAAAGATGAAAAGACACAGTCCATTTAAATTTAAAAAGCAAAAACTGTTGTTGCAGTATCTTGCTGAGTTCAGACTGTGAAGAATCTGACAGTTAAGGTGCACTGTCTCTGTTCTTCAGTAAATGGAAAGTCAAAGGTGAAGAAAACGAATGACAAAGTCTGGGAACAATACACAAAATGGACTGGTGCAGGGGTGCTCAAGGTCAAAATACTGTACAAGGAACGAATCCTTTTCTACTGTCCAGAGAACTACTCAAAAGAATTTAAACCAGGAGACAAAAGGAGTAAATGTGAAACACTGCACAAGGCAAAATATTAACAGGTCTTGGCAATGTATTTTATATCCTATCACTCTTCGCATTACACCTTTCCCTCTTAAAACAATGTGCCCAAGAATAAACTCATACCGTAATTTTTCTGTACCATTCATATCTCACACACTCCCTGCCATGGGGACACCACATATCTGCTGAATTAAACATTCTAAAACCACTTTCCTCCTCCTTCCCCACCTCAAGCCCCTGCTAATAAAATTCTAACATTTCTATTGAAACCAATAAAGCTTTGAATCCTCTGCACCTCTCTCTTTCAACTACATAAGTTATTACTTAGTAAGTTACTGCGTCTTAAACTGTTTCTCTGACATTTGCAGTATGTGCCAGTCACTGCTCTCTCCTTTCCTTTACCATCTCCTGTTTCTACTTCAAGATTTCTGGGGCCAGATGTATGGCTAAATTCAGACCTCTTCAAATGTAGAAGGTAGCATGGCACCATTATAGTTGATACATTGTGTCAACTTGGGGAGTCTAGAGGTTTGGCTGAGTGACTCAGCAGGAAGCCAGGGTGCTTGCTTTGTACACATCCTGAGCCTGTAGAAGAGGGCTCAGAGACTGTGTGAGAGCTACACGTCCCCTGGGTGAGGGTAGCCTGTTTACAAGGTAAGGAAAGGACAGAGTCAGCTTGCAGGCATTCCTCCCTTTTGCTCTTACTTTTTGCTGTGTTCTGCCATCATGAACGTTTGCCCTCTGCCAGATGCCACTCTGCCTCTGAACCAGCCAAGTATGGACCGAAATCTCCACAAACTGTAAGCTACATAAACCTTTCCTTCCTTCATTTTGGGTGTGGGGTATTTTGTCTCAGCAACAAGAGAAAAGTAACCAAGATAGGCACACATACCGTGTCTTACATAAAAGAGTGGGGCCTAGCATGCCAACACTGACACTTCTGGGAGAAAAGTACTATATAGGAATGTTCCCATTAAGTTCCTCACATAAGTTTATATCTCATTTTACTACCACATGAGTTTTGACACCAAATTTATAAAAAGACACTCATTCCCTTTCCAAAGCTTCTGTTGGATTTTGGAGCTGCAGGTACAGGACGGCGGGCCTGTACTTCACCTCGTCCACCAGTCACTGCTTCCTCACCTCTCCAACCACGTCCACCTCCTCAGAACCAACTCCTGGCATTTAGGGCTTCTACGACTTGGCTCCCACCTGCCACTTTCAGTCTTCTTTCCCTCCCAATTTCCCAGGACACCTTGTAACCTACTCATTCTTACCCACGGCACAGATCTCTCCACAGAGCAGCCTCTGCTCACAAAGTTCTCTCAGCCCCTTCCTTAAACACTGCCAGGGCTGCGTGCCTGTCACTCCTCTCTCTAGCTCATCACTACCTTTGCTCTGACACGGCACATTCCTTATTCTGCTCTGTACCATGGCACAGTTCCCTGAAGTCCTAACCTTCCAGTAGTCTACTAGCACAGATTGTGATTAATTTCTTTCTTTGGGTTCCACTGCTATTTTTTTATTTCCTGGGATAAATGTTAAAACCACTGATAATTCAGACTTTATTTCCTAATATATATATTTTAGGATTTTAAATTTCTCTAAAAGATTTTAGCTAAATTCCACAATGCCAGCTATGTATTAACATTATCATTCAGCTCAAAACATGCACCTATTTCAACTATGATTTCCTCTCTCACACGAGTTTTTGCAATACACTGTATTTTCAGTCATCCAGAACTTCTGTTGGTTAACATTTGCTATTGACTTCTAGGGTGATTCTGTTATAACTCAGAACATATTCTCTATGATTTAAACTCCCTGAAATGCACCAGGACTTACATTATGAGCAGCATACACAGTAGTATTTGTAAATGACCTAGGTTTACTTCACCAGAATGTCATCTACAATTAATAAGGGCAGAGTTCAAAATGGGTCAAGTTCATAATCACATGTTCAAATCTTCTATATTCCTGCTTTTTATTACCTGTTTTATCTGCTTATTCAGTCAGTTACTAAGAGAGACGTCAATCTCACTATGATTTTTGGACACACCTTTTTGTCCTTTTGGGTCTATTAATTTTGTGGCTATCATTAGGTACACACTATTTTAGAACTGTTATCTTCGTAGTTACTGAACCCTCTATCATAATAAGTTCTTGCTATACCCTATAATACCTCTTGCTCTGAATCTACTTTTTCTGTATCAGTAGAGCTGTACCATCTTTCTTTTTCATCAAAGCTTGTATTCCTTTTTCTATTATTTACTTTCAATTTTCTGTATCCTACGATGTATCGTTATGCTGTGCCGCCTGTCAGCACATTTAGTAGGGCTGCAGAATTCCATGCAGTCTGGTTACTGTTTCTTTTTTCAATGCAGCACTTAGTCTGTAACATTTCATATAACAATAGACTCACTGAGGTTTAGATTTGTTTTCCTCTTTCTCTTTAGCCTATTTGTTCTCTGTATCTTATTCTATTTTTTCTGAATTTCTTTACTTTTACATTATTCCATTTCCTCCCTCTAATATCTGGTTACTGACGTTTCCTTTTCCCATGCCTTTTTCCACTCCCATTCTCCTTGTTTTATCATAATCTAAAAAAAATTAGTACTTTGGCACTTTCTGAATAATGAAAGGGCCTCAGAACATTTTAAATCAACTTACTTCCTGCCACCTACGTAAGACTATTTGTCATGACTTCAGACCACATTTTTTAATATCCTTCAAGAAATTACCATTATTGATCCATACTCACATATTTATCTTTTCTGTTATTCTTTATTCCTACCTTAATCTCCCAAGTTTTCACCTAGAACATTTTCTATCTGAAGAACACATCATTTCTAAAATGAGAGGCTACTGGTGATGAATTCCCTCAATACTTATCTAACACTGTACTTCAGCATTTCTCCTGACTTTACAATCGGCTAAATCTCCTACTATGACTACTTATTTCTGATTAGGGGCCAGACCCTGTCTATAACCAATTACTGGAACAATAATGTTGGGGACCACTACAAAGTGGCTCTGAGCAGGATTTAATATTAGCCAACTGGCTTTCCGTGTTTACTTGTGAGTTGTCTGAAGCTCAGGCACCTTGTCTGACAAGGGTACAGCTGAGGACATTTGGCTCCAGCCCCAATTAACTACAAGGAAACTGCAACTACAGGCCCCACTCTCCTACAATAAATGCCGACCTGAAGATAAGGCAGTTCTCCTGGCTGACATAATTTACTACTTAGGAAAATTCTCCCAAGGTCCTATGAGATTCCCACATTTTCTTGAGTATCCTCCTCCTCTGTTTGAAAACCAAATAAATACGGGCCGCCCAGAGAAGTCTTTGGCTAAACTCAGAGAATATCGAAGCTGTAAGAGCGTTAGTCTCTCTTGGAGCCCTGAAATCGTTTCCATTGTCTCACTTATTTAAGCCTTCGTTGTCCACCTGCTTGGGAGATTGTGGACCTGATCAGCCTGCAATAACTTAGGGTTATTTAACCCGATTTTCAATACAATTACATGCCTAGGATAGTGCTACCTTTTTCCAGAGAAAATTTGCTTTTGCTTCTGGTAAGTGACACAAGTTGCCAGCAAACACAGGCCATCTAAGCTCAAGCAAAGGTTTCGGGTAAAAGGCCAGTCTAGAGCTTGTTAGTCTCACTACTCCTGGGAAATGACTCTTCTGTTTAACTACATTAGCCTCAAATTCTGTTGTTATACCCCATTTCATAGCCTACTAGCTTCTTCTTTCAGAATAAATGAACAACCTTACTAGAGAAGTGGCTCAAAAGTGTTTCCTTCTCCCAGATCTTTGTCTTATTATTCTTTACTTTTTTGTTATTTTCCTGGTGTAGTATTTTCAAGTTATTCTCAGCAGGAGGTCAGGAGGGGATACAAATTATTTTGTCTTATTTGCACATACCACTGTACCTAACAGAGTACCTTGCATATTTGGATAGATGATGCTAGGCACATCAGATTTCCCACCAAGAATCCCTGCAACCAATCAGGGTTACAATGACCAGGAAATCAAGTGTGATTAATTAAAAAGACACAAGTCCTTTACATTTTTAACAAGAAAGTATACCCATAAATGAGGGTTTTTGGATTAATCATCCCCAAAGAAAAGACTATAGAGGCAAAACAAGAGGTTACTGGACTAGTACTGACATCAGCCAAAGAAGACAGCAAGGGGGATGAAAGCGAGAGACACTGTAATATTCCACCAACTCTGTCACTGGCCACAAGGAGAGAGAAACAGAGGGTCAGTGATGAATATGAAATCTGAAGCCTGAGAAAGAAACTGATTCATCTGAAGAGGAATTCAGATTCAGTCAGAATCTGAGGGATCTTTAAGATGTAATCCAAGTTCAACAGGCAATGGGAGGTCCTAGTCTGAGACCTCACCAAAAATATGATTTCTAGAAGTTTCAACAAAACTTTCTAAAACTAATTGGAGTATAATTTACTAAACTGAGAAGCCAATTTCTCTCTCTAGTCATCTATTTCATTTGTATAGAAAGATCAGAATTGGAAATTCAGAGGCTTCAGAGATAGGGAAAAGGAAAATACTGAATTTTATTATCACATTTAGAGAAGTTAAAAGATGGGACGGGGAGGCAGAGGGAGAGAATGGTTTGCCTGGTGGTACACACCTATGATCCCAGCACTCTGGGAGTTTGAGGCAGGTGGGTCCTAAACTCAAACCCACTCTGGGCAAACTCAGCGACTTTGCAAGAGACCCTGTCTCAAAATTTAAAAAACTAAAAATTAAGGAAAAAAAAAGTTTGAGAATGGAGCTTCGTATGCAGGCCCTGGGCTCACTCCTCAATACTGGGGAAAACAGACAAGCCAACCAGAGTTACAAATAATCCCACAGCAAATTAAAAAGTACAGATATATATCCAATGAAATGCAATAGTAAAGATAATATTACATGGTTTAGCTATTTGTAAAGCTGTTTTATTAATTTACCAACACCAACCAAACTCTAGCTTTCTAGAGTTACTACAGTGGTAAAAAAAGTCATGGTCTCCAAAATGAGAAAAGGAAATTTAAAGAGTCATGTGTTATATTACACCCTCATATAAAAATGTTTAGATTCAACGAAGTCTCTGCAAACAGTATTCTCTAGTTTTCAGATGCACACTAAAAATAACTGGAGACGATGGAACATCATTTCGTATAGCACTCTTCAGTGTCTCCCACTGGACATGCTGTGGGATGTGGATGAATAACTCCTGACAAATGGGACTACACACTCAAGCGGTATTTTACCCTTGATTGCCCTTGACAGAGGCTGATGCCCTGCAGGTCCGACTCCCAACACTAAATTCATCAATTCAATACTACACCTCTGATTATCTGCCAAGTGCAAAAACTCATTGCACATTCTTGTTTTGGTGGCTCAAAAAATGCACGTCCAAAATCAGAACTACAAACGAAATGCTCCATGTAAGTACAATGTTTCTGGCTCTTAAAGTGTGCATATACTCTTACTCTTGTCTCCCATGAAAATTGCTTCTACATGTCAGGTCAGATTTAGTTGCTAAGCATTCACTCAATAAACATTTGATGAGTTATAACTATGCCAGACATTAAGGATAAAAAGACAGAGCCCCCACCCTCAACGAAGGACTTATCAAAGCAAAGCAATAACACAATCATTGCCCTAATGGAGTTGTTACTGCCAAGATGCTATGGGCCCATAAACAAAGGAATGCCAACTGTTCTGTTCTGCTTTGCTTTTGTTCCTGGTTCTGTTCTGTTCTACGCTGTTTTGCTCCGAAGAGAGTGCAGGAGTTCCCAGAAGGCTTTCAACAGGTGGAAAAAAATGACTTTAACACGGAGAAAACAAAGAAGTACCCATGCCAGGCAGGAAGCTGCGGGGGGGGGGGGGGATCTTACAACAAAGGAACCACAAGTATTTTTAGTAAAGTCACTTCATTTTAATGTTGAGAAAATTTACAAGATGGTGTCAGCATGTTTCATCCAGTGGCACATGACTGCAGAGCGGATGGACTGAGACCACAGCCCTCCACCTCCATACTTTCAACTACTCCATGCTATTGTTTAGTAAGGGTTATTAGACTTTACAGGTACTGACTCTAAAACTAAACTGAGCTCACAGTTTACCATTTTACTTCCATATTTATTGATAGTTTTTAAAATACTAACATTTAAAAAGACACTAACTCCTACCTAGTTTTAATCTTTACTAACAATAATTCCTGTATGAATATAAAAGTAAAAGTTATTGAACTTCATACTGTATTAGTGTAAAAGAAAGCAGACACTCTGATACATGCCTGTAACCCAGAATGTAACATGGTACCAACTTTTATGAGCCACAAGATAAACTTAGTCAATGACATTACTTGCAAGACTGATAACTCACTGCAGAATTATTAGGAACAGTCAGAAATGAGTTGAGATGAACATTTCCATAAAACACTTGATAGAGGATAGTGACCAAACCCAGGGGACTGGCAATTACGCAGGATGGACAGAGTTCCGACAGAGGCAGGATGTAAATAGGGTACGGCAGTAAGCTGGACTCGGTGAGAAGTCAGGAGGGGGTGAGGTCAAGAATTAGCAAATCACTCAGAGCTACAATGCATAGATCATACAATGCATAGCATTTTATTTACAATTTATACACAGTGCCGAAGCACTAAATTTTATCTGTTAAATCAATAAAAATCTTGTATTTACTGGCAAAAAGATGAAGGAAACAATTTACACTAACAACATGACTACAATAAAACTTAGCTTTGGGTATCATTTTTTTTGAAAAGGTACACAGTGCAACAACTGTTTGGGGTAAGTGAGGCAACGAAAGTGAGAAACAACATCCAAGTACGGACACTCTCCCACAGCGCTGCTAGAAACTATGGTTACTTCACAGACAGAGAGGTCCTTCCTAATTGTGGGACAGACCCTGGTAATCTATTCCTGAGGGACTTTCCTAGACATGTTACTTCTACACCAGAACCAAAGTGGATCTGGCCCCAGCGTAAAGATAGTACCTGACTTCAAGCCCTGGAAGCCTCCTGAAGGAGACCAGTGGGGGGAAGGTGGAGATCAGGAGACCAAGCGTATTTTCTGCAGCCCATCCAGATTTTAAGAGCTGGGATGCTGCCCATCTACCATAGTTGACTTTAGGTGTTCGTGTTGGCAAGCAATAGAAATTAGTAAGCAGACCACTCTTCCACAGTAGTACATTGAACACATATATTTTTATACTATAACTGTCACCCACTATTAAACAAGGAAAAATAAGGTTTTAAATAAAATTAGTTCAGCTCAAAAATGTACTCAATCTAAAAACTTTCATAATGTAAGTCCAATTTTTAAGCTAAAAATCTAAAGATTAGATGATTTCCTCAATATTCACCTAGAAAATATTTACGAATTTATACCATTACCAAATTAACAAGATTCCATGTGTACATTAAATAGTACAATTCCAACCAACCAAAAAAGCCCAAAGCAGCAAAAGCCAATATATTCAGTTCTTTACCTGCAGCTCTTTTGAGACTCTCTCTAAGTGATTAGTTATCTTTTTAATCAGATCACTGTACATCTGTTCTGAGTGCTGCTGGCATACACACTTATACACACAACTGTAAAAACAAACCAAAAGAATACAGTTAATGAAGAAGCACTTAATTCATTCTAAGGTTAAAACATACTTTCTTTATATAAGCAATGACCAAGTAATTCAAATCTAAAACAATGAACCAATTACAACTTTTAATAAAAATTTACCCTCCCCCCATCAGTGTTTAGATGTAAAATATTACAACTCACTGCAAATAATGAGTACAAACTTAATCATCACTAGATAATCTAACAATGAATGATAATCTAGGCTACACATACAGTAACTCCAGTAAACCAGGTTCTCTCTTGCTCTCTTTTTATATACACAAATGTCAAAATATGGAAGAGAGAGTGATAACCAGTAGAGAGAAAGTTTCTAACTCACAAAAATGTTTGCAATACAACCTCTTTGTACATCAGTTGTGTGGAACAACACAGTTGTCACTTCTTCCTGTCACTGTGCTGATCTCACATCCCACCCCAGTTCCTAATTTGTTGCTTCCATTTACCAGGAGCTGGGAAACAAAATAATCAAAGAGAGTTAGAATTGAGTGTCAACAAACATCAATAAATTAAGCTAGGGTCTCCCTGCGAGACTAAAAAAATACCTATTTTTATACCAAATACTTCAGTCATTCTTCCTTTTTGCACTGACCTCCATATTTCTGTGGTATGTATGGTGAAGGTGTTAAGTTGAGGTGGAAATCTTAACAGGGTTTACTCTATTTTAATCTGAAAACCACTTTTGTGAACCAAAAAGTATAAATCAAATCTCACCTTATGTATTCTGTATATTACATTCATGCAAGTTATTGTAACTGAAGTTCTACTGAGCTTAAAATATCCCTTTAAACCCAGGCAAATTACGTATTGACTTACCTGTATATCTGTTCATAGGATATAGGGATATAGTCACCAGGACTCTGGGTTAAAAGTTGATCTATGGCACCATCCAATTTTGGCCAGTATGTGCTCTTATAATCTTCAATAGTTATAACATTCATTACTACAAGTAAAAAGTAAAATAAATATCACTATGCATCACATGTAAACATGAATGGTACCAATTTTCTACTCTCAAATTCCTATTACCTTTTTTGAATCTCAAGTTTAAAAAACACCTTGTTAGGAATGTTAACATAGCCATTAACTGTGAGTTTAAAAGGAATTATGAATCTGTCCATCTTTAAAAATAACAAACTGAGCAAATATCATTTGTTTCATTCCTTCCCAGTTTTCTTCAAGATTGTCAGCCATGAAGCATTCTCAAACATGCTCTGAACCTCAAATACATATTGTCATAAAGTGTACGACAAGATGGCCTACCAGTAAGACACAAGAAAGCTCTAGCAAACTGTGAACCCCAACAATTAATCCATCACTAGGAAAATCTATCTAATGGTAAGCTTATGGGATTAAGGTCTAACTGCTACAGTATAGAGGTTACCAGGAAACTTGGTAACATTTATGGTATCACCAGTACCTCTCAGACACTACTACAGCTCTCACTCACACTCTTACCACCTGGAACTTGACAAGCACAACAGAAAGTGAGTCGGTGTCATGAAGCCTTACAGTGAAAGTTCACTTCACGCCAAATGACATTCTATCCTTTCACTAGAAGTCTTATAAAGCATTTATAATAGCTGGTCCTTGCAGCTTTAAAATCAAGGGATGACAGCTGCTTCATTAACAATGAAAGTTATCTAAAGAACCTATGGGTACCCTGGGAGATGTGCGCTAACCACCACCAGATCAGTTACTTCAGTGTGTGTTGTTGTATTTTTTTTTACCGCAGAACAGAAAGGTTTTAAGTGGCTTGCCCAGAGCACATAGCTAATTACTACAGTGATATCACCTAAAGGAAAGCCTTTATATCTCATTACTGACTTCTAACCTTTATGATCCAGGTTCAAGACTTTTTTCTCAATGTATCACCGGTATTATTTTTATTCAATATTTTCTTTAAATCACTTTAACCTTTATGTTTAATTTAAAGGACACTTGAGAAATGACCCGCTGATTCACAAAAGAACATGACATAATCTTATATATTTCATTCCAGCTGGGGATGCAGAGTACTTGCCTAGCATGTGCAAGGTCTTGGATTCAATCTCCAGCACCACAAAGGAAAAAAAAGGCATTTTTTTGCTAAGTGAAAGAAGCCAAACCCCAAAGTCTCCATATTGTAAGAGTCCCAATTATATGACACAAATAAAGGCAAAATTGTAGAGGGGTAAATGTATCAGTGATTCTCAGGGACTAAGCGGTGGAGAAAAAGATTACCTAGTAGCATGAGAAAATTTTTTAGGGCAAACAATTTTTTGAAAACTATGGCAATGAATACATCACTCCATGCATTTGTAAAAACCAACAAACTATGCCATAAGTGAATTTACTGAATGGCAATATTAAAAAAGAAATCAATAGACTGTAGAGATAAAGACATGTAAACTAAGCTGGGCGTGGTGGCGCATGCCTGTATTCCCACCAGTTGGGAGGCTGAGGCAGGAGGTTCACTGCGAGTTCGAGACCAGCCTAGGCTACAAAGTGAGGTCAAGGCTGGCCTGAACTACACAGTGAGGCCTTATCTCAAAATGACAAAAAAAAAAAAAAAAAAAAAAAAAAAAAAAAAAAAAAAAAAAAAAAAAAAAAAAAAAAAAAAAAAAAAAAAAAAAAAAAAAAAAAAAAAAAAAAAAA